>JAUMHP010039695.1:0-10474 GCA_032361065.1 Enteromius trimaculatus | reverse complement strand
TATATAATATTTTATTTTTAATTTTTTTCCCCTAAAGCATGCGTAAAAATGAAGTTATATACAAATCAAAATTAGCAGAAAATTGTGGTTCAGAAATCTTACTCCTTGCATACTTGCATTTATTTGTAGATAATTAAACCTTGAGATTCAATTAACAAACTGTTATTTCAGCACTTATTTTCACTGATATGCATATACACAGGGGAGCGTGGGAGTTATGCGTATATGTATTATTCATAAATGAATAGGAAGCATTTCTCTGAATTAAACATTCAAATATGTGATGTGCCTACTTGGCATTCTCAGAGCAAGCAATGATTGCGATTAGTTTTGACCAGGAGGCCTCAGTGTCAGGAGAGCTGACTGCAATTCAAACACATTACTGACGAGTTATATCCAAATGGTCATGTGTATCCCAGTGCTCATTAGGACTCATTTTCCACTTAGTAAAATAATGCATTCTTTCATATTAGCCCCAGCACTGTACCACCAGCTGGCCTAATAAAAGACCCGTATCCCACTGCAGATTACTCCAAATAATTATTCGAGTAAATACATACCTGCAGGTCCAAAGAGAATTGAAAACTCAGTTTAAACCTACGTTAGACCTGCTGGGATTAATCAGAACCCCCAGGATGCAATGGGGCCAACACTGTTGGTGCTCTAGCTGATGTGAGAGAACAGGTGGTGTAACCATGGTAACCAGGAACCCACACCAGGTTAAAAAAGCCAGTATTGTGCGTCATTGTGATATTAAACAGAGTTCTGTCGTTATTTACTCATTCTCATGTCATTATGTAAAAAAAAAAAAGACAACAAAAATCCCCATAAAGGTTGTCGTTTTTTTTTTAAAAGCCAATAAAATAATTGTTTTTTACCAAAGGAAATGTGTGCTCCGTTGCACAGCTTGTGTCTTAAGGATTGTACCACATCGTTAACTTTTACTGATGCACTGATGCGAAACAGTGAATCTTACCATCCCTAATATATATCTACCATTCTGACATAATTCCAATTCGACATAAAAACAATTTTCTTGTTTTTCAGTAGAGATTTTGTAAATGGGTACCGTTTAAGACAAAAAGCTCTTAAAAGCACCACAAAAGTGAATGCACAACTTAAAATAATGTTTTCTAAAGTCACATGATCTGAAATCTCGTTTGCATACATTCAAATCATCATTATGTGCTGCATTTGAATACATATCCAGGTGATAATGGGATTAGTGCAGCTTCATTTTTACAAATATTTTTGCTAAAGCTTTTTCCTATTATAATAAAAATGAAAATTGTATGCTATTTTTGGTTTCATGTAGTTGTAGCTCCAATCAAATGCATGCCTAGAGGGTAATGCAACTTATTTACTCTCATAAAGCTTATTTAAAACCTAAACGGTAGAAAGGCTAATTGCACTTAAATTTACCTTGGGTGCAGAAAGTGGCGTCAATGGCGGAGCCGTCCCATGATTCCACTGCGCTGTCCACGCTGGGAATGGTGGTGGAATAGATGTCCGAGAGTTTACCGGGTTTCTGCCCAGCCTGACCGTCATCCTCCATATCGCTCAGATCGTTCAAACGCCCCGTTACTGAGGGCTGCTTCGGGCTCGGCACTATAGAAAGAAAGAAATAAAGAGAAAACGATTGACTCGGCCCACGGATCAGTCAATAGACCAGAGAGATCCAGACTTTACTGGATATTGGGCCCACAAATCAGTGCTCATTTCATCTTTTATTCTTGGATGAGGAACTTTACCTCGTCTACTGTCAGTGCACAGTATATGATAGATGGAGACAAAACTAATCAGACCTTAGGCTTTAATGACTCTCGGCTAGGCAGCTTTATTGCTTTTTAGAGATACAGAGATGTACAGTACTGTGGGAGTTAATTGTTGAGAGAAAGAGCGACAGAGACAATAAGCGTGAAAGAAGAATGTGCCAATCAAAAGTTTGAGAAATATAACAAGACAATGTTTTAGAAAAATAGAAGGAATTAATTTTAAAAGAACACAACAAATATGAAAACGAGAAAAAGGTAAACTAACTAAATACTAAAAATAAATATATTATAAATATAAAAAATAAAACAGTAATTTTTTCAGCAAGGTTTTTTAAGAAAACAAGTAGATAGTACTAGAGTTAGAGGGTCAAATACATATGGAAAATATGTTTTTATTCAGCTTGTACGGTTTCTGTTTTATGAGAAGTGAATTCAGCCCTTTGACCTGCAGTGTATAAACAAAGAGCCATTTGGGATAAGAGTGTGTATCAGCACTCACATTCTCCCTGCTTCTTGATCTTCAGTGTGACAGACTCTCCTGCCATCTGTAGCAGGTGGATGGCCTCACTGAGAGGTTTGCCCTTCAGACTGTTGCTGTTAATGGCCAGGATGCGATCACCAATGTGGATGGCACCGGTCCTGTGGAGACAAGAGCACACCAAATAACTCTTAAAAGACCGACTGCAATGCATCACTTCAAAAGCTTTTTCCTCCTTTTCCTTTTTTTGTAGTTGAAAAACAAGATTTAATTGAAATTAACTAGCTTTTCATAGATTAAAACACTTAATTACATTTAATCTTTTATGTTGCCTGCAGGTAATACATTGACATATTCAGTCATTTTTGAGTAAATAAAGAAAAAATAATGAATAAATGAACACAAAATATATGCATTAACAATTAGGATTTTTTACTACAATTCTATATCATATACAGTGAGTACGGTAAGTATTCAGACCCCCTTAAATATTTCACTAGAGGACCATGTGATATTTCAGTTTTTCTTTTTTAATAAATCTGCAAAAATGTCAACAATTCTGTGTTTTTCTGTCAATATGGGGTGCTGTGTGTACCATTGAGAGAAAAAAAACAAACTTAAATGATAAAAAAACAAAAAAACTAATTGGCTGCAATATAACAAAGAGTGAAAAATTTAAGGGGGTCTGAATACTTTCCGTACCCACTGTATATGTATACCTCTCTTTAGACAGATAGATAGATTTCCTGTGTATATTTATAAAAAGATACATCTTAAATGTGATATTTCTTCATTTTTGACAGGCTTGAAGATTTGAACAGAGCCATACCTCTCGGCCAGGCCACCTTTAGTGAGGCTAGAGATGATGATGGGGTCGAAGGGCTCTTCAGTGCCCGAGATTGTGATGCCCAGCGGCCCGCCATATCGTTTCAGCTCCACAGTGTAAATGATGGCCCCAGAGCTCTCCTGCTCGTCTGCAACACAGGCCAACAGCACACGGGCGTCCCTATCAACACTGCCATCACGTAGGATACCTCACAGAGGGGCAGAGAGCAGAGCGAAGACACCCCTCACAACACCGGACAGAGAGAGGAAGTAAGGAGGGGAGGGAGGATGGAGGAGGATTGACCCCAAAATAAGAAGTATGTGGAAAGAAAAAAAGAAACGAAAAAAAAAAAAAAAAATGTAATGGGATAAAAATACTAGAGATGTCAATTTAAACTAACATTTGCTTAGTGACCTTAAAAAAAAGAAGTTATCTAGCAACTACCTTGCCATCTTTCATGTTATTAATTTTTAATGATAATCTAAAAAGAATATTTTTTAATGTATATTTGTGGAAGATCTGTTTCTTTTGGATAATTTAAATTTAGATTTGGAGTAGCAATAAAAATAGTTTTAACACACAAAATGCAATATTATTTAGAATTTTATCAAAAAAAAATGTTGTTGAAGATAATTTATATATAAAAGTATGCATATTATTTTGATTATACATTTTTGTTTTTAACTGATTCACAACACCCCAAAAAATCTAGAAATGAAAGAGAAACAACTGATTATGCTTACAAAAAGCAATAAACTAGAGAGTAATGGGAAAGGAAGTAAAGGCAATTGGAGAAAAGAATGATGGAAGATAATAGAAGTGGTGCATCCAGAAAAAAAAAGCAAAAAATGAGAAACGGAAAATACAAGGGATTGGCAAAATGGAGATATTCACATGCATAATACAAAAAAAAAAAAATGGGATATTGGCTCTGTGATCCATTTCAAAAATGGATACTGCACCTACCTCTACAAATCATACACGTTATCATCCAAAGCAGAACAAAACCTCCATATCCTGGACCCACAACGCATTTCAAAAAACTAAATGTCAGATGTCAGACATTTCATTTTGCCCAAAGTGAGTAAGTGCATTCAAGCTGTGTATTATATCAGTATGTGTGTCCTCTGGGGATTCTCGTGCCAGCTGAGCTACAGGAATCATAATGTAAATTAATTATAAGACTAAACTCATTTTGCATGAGCTCAGCAAACAGACGTGACTACAGCAACAGCGAAATCCACTTTCAAGTGTTCTATAAAATATTTGTGGCGCTCAACATCAATTAAGAGGTCAACCGGCCTGTTTTGACATGACTGCACTGAGAAGGAAAGGCGCTAAAAAGAAAGGAAAATAGAGGAAAACTGGCACATCCTCAGGGCAATCGTTGTCATCTCCCACCCGCGTCCACATCCTAATGAAGCACTGATACGCGTCAGATCACAGCAGCTCTGGCTGTATATGTTTGTGTATGTGTGTGTCTGTATATGCTGGGGGTCTGGGGATGTTCGTTAACACGAGGTCGGCTCATTACGCCTTTGTTTTTTTGACGTTGGACTAATGGAGAGATGGGAGGGAAATTACCCCCATTTAGCACGCCAGTCAGCACGGCCTCTCTCAGACTGATGATTTGTTGTCACAGCTCTACAAAAGGCCTTGTAAAATATGAATGTCGACCTTAATGTTCCCAGCGAGAAAGATCTAAACGAGCCTCTGGCTTTGGACTCGAGGAACTGAAACACACAAGGTGCCATTTCATGGACACAATAGATGTCCTGGATGAAATATGAATGGCAAATAAAAGTGATTCGCAGTTCTGCTTTGTAGTGCGAGCACAACGCCTCTGTAGCAAAGGATTGTGGGTGAATGCTTTGGAGAAAGCTGGATGAGGGCTCCAAGGGTTTCTAATCGGATAATTGAACCAAACGAGCATTAAATTGGAGCGATTAAACCTCATTTTCTTCTATGTGCACAATGCTAATAGTGTTAAGGATGAATTGTGAGGTTGCGGGAGCGAGGGGAGATGTTACGTTGTTGTAGCTCGGCAGAAGGAGTGAAAGGTTTACCAGAAGGTCTTTCGGAGATAATAAAGATCTCACTGTGACATTTTCAGCAGCAGAGCCACTTCAAACCCTCACAGTCTCAACAACTTGAAATAGAGGCTAGATGTGCTTAAGAAAGTCAGTTGAGTTTAGAATCGCTGTAAAAAGAAGAAATCTGTTTAAAGCAATCTCTTTAAGCAGTAGACTGGTTGAATATTTTCATGATTTTGCAGGCGAGAGTTATGATTAATTTTTTCAATGCAATAGCAGGCTTGACCTGTAAATGGGTAGAATTAGCTGGCCATGTGATCTCGATATCTCAGCTCCTTTTCTAAAATCTTTTACGTTCAATTTTGACTGTCAGTCATCTTTCTAAAGTACTATTCATTTGTTAACGTGCAAAACCCTAACCTTTAAGCAACACTGTGTATATCAGGATGTGCTTTTTACTCCCCATTAAGTTCTCTAAAGAGCGTGCCATTAAACTAAT
This sequence comes from Enteromius trimaculatus, assembly GCA_032361065.1. Lineage (NCBI taxonomy): Eukaryota > Metazoa > Chordata > Actinopteri > Cypriniformes > Cyprinidae > Enteromius > Enteromius trimaculatus. Next base: position 4,863 of record JAUMHP010039695.1, on the reverse strand, counting down.
TTCCCTATCTTTCCTTGTCTCATGATTTGAAAATATCAGATTGAAAAGACCGATAGTCTCTCTGTCCTATCTCAGATTTAGAGCGAGGAAGAGCTGGTAAGATCCATTCATTTTCCATGATTCATTTTAAGTTGTCCGAATCAATTAACCAATTCATTACTTCGATTGAACGGTTCACTTAGGGCTGGGCGATATACATCGAACGATATATTATTCACATCTCATCAGTAAAGCCGGTTCTTTGATTAGCGGTAAATCTCCAGCAGCTGTTTTTAAATGCAGCGTTAGTTTATGAATGGAGCAGTAGATCAGTGAGAAGCTACACGTTGAGTTTCGCGGGTGATTGAATGGCGCAGCTTGTCCGTGATCTACGGCTCTGTTTATAAGCTGGGGTTCCTTTTGAAAACAGCTGCTGGAGATCAAAGAACTGGCTTTACTGATGAGATGCTAATAATATATTGTTCGATATATATCGCCCAGCCCCAAGTTCACTCTGCACAATCAATCAAAACTTTTCAGGAAAGTCCCCTTTTCTTTCTTTCTATCCGTCCATCCAACCATAGAACTCTAATATTGACCTCTCTCATGCTCTCAAGATATTATTTGTATAAGTTTTTTGCCCCATACATTTTTGCTGTCGCACCATTTTTATTTGTCAACTACTCAGTTTTTTAGAATATAAATATTCAAATATATACCTTATGTATAAAATACTATAATTATTATAAGTTTTATTTTACTAAACGATTGTTATATTAATATTATTAATGTAAATATATGTAATTACTCAAGGTGAAAAATATAAATATTTTCTTCTCAATATTACCCAGCTCTACTTTATACATCTTTTTTCTGCCTTTAAAGGATTCATAGCTGATAATGCTGCCATGATTTTTTTCTCATCTTGTCCTTTTTCTGTCCTTGCCGTATCTTTAAAACCAGACTACATTAGAGTAAGCTAATCAGTCAGGTCCTAATAGCTAATTCTTTATCTTGATCCTGGCAAACACACGTTTGCATTAGACGTCTTTGCTGAGGTTTTCTATTCGGGCAGGGGGGCTTTTAGTGTTAATTTGGGTTTGTGTGGGGTTTGTAGTTGCAGAGGCTCAGAGGTACCTGAGTTGTCCTCGTCCTTGCGGATCTTGAGTTTAACCAGGTCTTCGCACTGCTGCAGGATTTGAACGGCGTCCTCCATGGAGCAGTTGTCCAGACGGATATTGTCTATTGCCAAAAGCTTATCCCCCAGCTCCAGGGTGCCCGTCCTTTAAAAGAGGACCAAAATAAAAGTACAAGTTTGTCTGCTGTTCTAAACAAACATCTCAACCATGCATTTCTCCATTTCATCTTGTGATATTTTAAAGAAAAGGTTATTTTATCCCCTACGCAGATATTTACACTCATTTCGTTGTAGTCTGAGCTCGCATTCTGCAAGAAAATACATCCATTATTCATTGTATTGACCATGGTACAGAGTAAAGAGCAGCCAGAGGCACTGAGGTAGATCCGAAGAGGAACAAAACCCCAACAACTGTCTTTTATCATATTGGTCATAATTGCGTGCCGTTCTAGTATATTCAGATTAGACACAGAGATGTAATCCTGCCTGAATTCACAATTATTCCACCACTTCATCATTTTAAATGGCTCACTTATTTTTAGGCTATTTTAATAGAGCTGAAATAGAGGAGAGCAAGCTGTGAAAGACTGCGTAAGCCAAGGCCATCTTATATTGGCGTCCAAATACAGAGATGGACAGACCCGAATTTAACCACTCCGCTGTGAACATTTTCTTAGCAAATAGATGCATGCTTGCATAAGAGATTTCTTTCAAATAAATTACCAACCTGAAACTTCTATACAGTACTGTACCTCGAGCTATGAGTGAAAAGAAATGTAAGCTAGTCAGTAGAGCCAGATTGGATTTTACTGCAAACAGCCCCGTATAGACCTCACAATCAACAACAATGCAGTCAAACAGCCCTCTACACCTTTCCTCAGGGCAGCCGCTGAGATTTATGTCAATATGGAGGGTTACACGTTCTCCCAGACGCACTCAATCAGGAGCTCTCCTCTATAGCCTGGGGAAAATTAGCATTTATATGCATAAGTAAGCTTTCACAGGTCGATGCAGATAGCATACGCTCGTAGTCATGCTCAATTCTGTGCGCAGATGTCATTATATTCGCCATTTGGGTTTAGTCGATGCTATTTAAGGCACGGGTGAAGTGCTGATTTGGATGAGAGCGTGCCAAGCTGAAGTTTCAGCAGCTATTATTCCAGTCTTCAGTGTCCCATGATCCCCCAGAAATCATTTTAATATGCTGATTTGGAGCTTATTATGATACGTTGTGCAAGTTGTGCTGTTTTTTTGTGGATGCTGTAGAAGAACCATTTTTGGTTCCACAATGAACCGTTCTGTCAAAGGATCTTTAAAGAACCATCTCTTCCTAAACTTTTTATAATCTACCGTCACCACAAAGAACCTTTTGTGAAACAGAGGTTCTCTATGGAGCCATTTAGACATAAATATCTTTGAAAGCTGTTTTCAACTGTCTTTTTTTCTGCATTTTATTGGTAATTGTTTTTTTAAAGAGTCAAAATAATCGAAGGATGTTTTTTTTTAAAGCGTGCTATATTAAGTGAAACATTGTGCACTTTGGTAGAAAATGTAATCCGTCTATTATGTATTTTTCTTTAATATAGCAAAAGCACAAGATGTTGGTGGGTGTAGGTGCGCTGGAGGCTGTATACTGCACAAGTTATTATGCAGCAGATTAGCATTTCTATAGAATTTAAGAGTACGTTTTAAAGGAGATATGGTGCAAGACAATGATTTAAGGTGGTACCTGTGCGCCACGCTGCCTTTCTTTATGTCAGAGATGATGAGTGCATCTCCGGGCTTCCTACTGGAAGGAGCTGTGAAGAGAGAAGAGAACAATCAAACTTGTTTAATTGCAAAACCTGTCATTTTATGTAGGTAACACTGTGCTGATTATTTAAGTCTGAGTCATTCTTCGTTAACAGCTTAGAAGGTTTTTAAAGGTACAACACTTTTAAGATTCCACCTTGATGACAAAAGTGTGTTTTGGAAAAATGGAAAGGCAAAATCTGATGACACAGCAAGAGCTTTGTATTTACTTGTAGTGCCTCTCAGCTCCAGAATTAGTTGCTTTTGGTAGCGTGAACAAGTACTTGTCAGTCCAGTCAAGTCAGAACTGATGGTTTAGTTGTCTATTTTACATTTTTCCAGCTTATAGAATGACATGACGACACTGCAAAAGATGTCTCTCTGAATGACTGACAATAGAGATGAACATTTTCTACAGAGCCGGTCATACAGCAGATAATAGAACATATAAAAAGAAATAACTCCTTTTTAACTAAGATGGTTTGCTTGTCTTAGTGGGTTTAAAAATTCATTAAAACCAGCCAACCGACCAGCCTGACAAGCTAAGACCAGCAAATAAGCTTAGGCTCTGGATTAAGCTGTTCTTTTTCCACACTAGGGAAGCCTAGGATAGTTGTTTTTAACCATTTTGTCTCTAAATCCCCCATCATCAATATTCAAAGCTCCCCCATATACAGTATTGTAAGCTGTTTTTCTCTATGATATCTTGAGAAATTTTAGTTGAAATTCTTGTTCGATATAAAGTGTGTATATATAGTATTTGATTACCAATATTTAACTATTTTGTGAATCCAGGTTTAGTTATGTTTTATACATAATGGTAAAAAATTGCTTTATATTACTTTAATGTCCCAACTGAAGTGCCCATCTCTAGCTTCTCTAGATTTCCCATAACCCCTAGGGAAACTTATTAATGACACGCCTGATTGCAATTAGGAGGACTATTTAAGTCACACAATCATTGCTTTTCTCTTAGTGGACAATTCTAAGCGCATCCTTGTTTCCTGACATTAGCCTGTTATTTGGATTACTCTTTTGTCTTGCCTTGGATGTAGTTGTTCGCTGGTGTTTACCCTGTTTGTTTCGACTAAGCTCTTTGCTAAAGCTTGCAATTGGATCCCCTACCCAGTTGTCACACCGTTCATAACACATAAACTGTTAGATGTATAATAGTATAAATGGGCCTAAAATGCTGCCAGCTCTCTATTTGGACCACAGCCATTACATCAGTGTGAAATAGACCTTTTTAGCAACTTCAGTCGTATTGTGGAGCTCAGGGGACAGATGTGAGTGCATAATCACATGTCATATGGTCCCTAGCCCACCAGGAGCATCTGGAGGTGCGATATCAAACTTCCTGAGTGACGCGCCGGAGCATTTTTCTCCCAGTCAGAGCTCAGGGTCATGTTCGCTTAATGCTTCACAGACAGACTGGAAGGTCGTGTCTTTTTCACTTTGAATAAGAAAAATAAACTCTTTTGTTAATCCTGCTCACTTTTCTATCTAATATGTCTTCCAGATGGTGGTACAGCTTAATCATCATCAATTCTGATGCTCCGTGCAGCCTGCCAGTGATGGGGAATTGTCCTGTGCTGCCCTGTGGGGCTCTGTTCTTTAAGCTTTACGCATTGAGATGCCAGGCATGTGTCTGTGTTGGACAGACAGTCTCAGCGGTTTTCTGGGATGGGTTGTTATGGTTAGAGAAGAACCCTGCTAGCTCCAACTGAGAGAACAGCTTGATAACCTGATTAATATGATGGAACATCTCAAAGAATAAACAATAAATACATAAATGTAAAAATTAAATAAAAAAATATATATAATGTTGAAAATACTAGGTATTTTTTGTAAAAATAAATACATAATAATAAAAAAATAATATATATATATATATATATATATATATATATATAGAGAGAGAGAGAGAGAGAGAGAGAGAGAGAGAGAGAGAGAGA
>JAUMHP010039694.1:0-10479 GCA_032361065.1 Enteromius trimaculatus | reverse complement strand
ATACACACACACACACACACAAATATATATATATATCTATCTATATATAATTATTATTATTTTTAATTCAAAAATAAATTTGCTAGCACTGGTTCTTCCCTGCAGGGACTGTATTCAAAAGATGTGTTCATTTGTCATGTGTCAATATTCATTCATCATTCTGTGAGACTTAATTATCCAAACCTTTTTTGGTGTGACATGACATTGTAAACAGAGGGCATAAACAAACGTTCTTTTTTTCAACTATCATGTGGGTTTTACGGATACCTTGGCAGATTTTTTATCCGTCTTACTTTGTTTTTTTGGAGATCTGGGGAGCTTGTCTGAGAGGATCTTCAAACACGTCAAACAGAATGATGGGATGCTCTTTAGAAAATCACTCACTTTATTTTAGTGCTGTGGGGAGGTTTTTGCTGTCAAGCCAAGCGGCAGGTCATTTGACTGAGATAGCCACAGGGTTTTACACATCAAATGCAAATGCTATCTGGCTTTTGTTTAATCCGCCTCATCAGGTAGCTGAGCACAGTGGAGATCAAAACTCCCCCACTGCCCTGGACATTTGGCACAGAGGACCCCTCTGCCAAATCTGCACTGGAGCTTCAAAGCGACCTGCTATGTCACCTGTGGTTTAAACACAGTGTGTTTGTCCACCTGGACCTCACAGGCTGTGCCGAGGTGGCCCTATATGTTTATCACTGATAAACCCAGCTAATTAGTCTTAAAAGACTAAAGTTTGCTCACTGCTAAGAGCTCAGTTACTTAAGTTTTCTATATCACTGATCTTCTTTTAACATAACAAATCAGGCTGCAGTTATTGTTGACTATTCAGTTTTTTATCATGCCATTATATGCCATTTTATTACCAGACATTTAAATTTTACTTTCTATAATGTGAAACAGGATAATACTGTACAATAAAATGAAATGCCTCAATAATAAAAATGGCTAGATATTTAATTTAATATTATCTGTCTATGTATATTAGTGCTGTCATACAATAAATCGTGATTAATCCAAATTATTTCCAAAATAAAAGTTTTTATTTGCATAACATATCTATATGCACTGTGCATATTAATTGCAAATAAATGCACACACATACAGTACATATTTTGAAAGTATTGACATGCATTTACATGGAAATTTGTAAATTAATTTATAATATATATAAATAAATTTGATATATAAACTTACAATTTTTCTTATTGTTTAGTGTGAATTTAAACATAGTAAATATACTATTAATATAAAATAAATATTTTATTTTGGATACATTTAATCATTTGGGAGCCCTAATTTATATATAACTTATATAAACTATATGTATTTTTTATTTTTATTTTTGTACATTTTAAAGAAATATAATTTATATACAAGATATGTTTGCTCTATTGGTATTTATTGTAATTGCATGGAAAAGAGTGAAGACGTGTGGGTTTGAGATGAAATGTGGACTATATTGACTATATCTATAATCAGAAATTTTCTTATAATCTTTTTGAGTCGAGGAGACAAGAAAATGAAGAGAGGAAGAGAGAAGGAAAACAAGAGGTTCTCTGCTTGTTGCGCACGAGATTGTCATCTGTGGGTTAACAGCTAGTTATGATGTCTGAGCCCATCCAAGACCCAAGCTGATTACATATTTGACCTGCAGTTTAATGGTGAGAGCATTTTTGTTACAATTCCAAGAGGAGAGTCTGCACTCCATGGAAATTGAAAAGCACTTGAGCCACATGACCAGTTTATCTCACCAGTAATGGAGGGGAATGACAATGCAGGTCATCCCGCAGAATTGGCCAAGAGACAATACATATCAAGCATGCTTCAGCCCAGACACAAACAAGCTGTATGCTGCACATGTTCTATTTAATTATGATTCCTACAAATCACATTATCTGTTGTAGTACACACTTCACTAGAGGCAGTTTTGGCTTATTAAGTTAATTGCCCAAAATTAAATTATATGGTGTATTAAAGTGAATGTATTATTTTAAGAGTCAGAGTGTAATCATTTTAGAACTTTAGCATTCTTAAACTTCTTGTCTAATGGACTCCCCGTGGTCCTGTTAGTTAAGACTCCATATCGACACTAAACAATCAATGTTCAGTTATTTACTGTGTGTGTATAAAGAGTTCATTTGCAAAAACAGATGACTCAGTTTTTAACAATTTTCAAAAATCTATTTTTTTTTCATTATACATCCCAATCAAACAGCAGTTTTTTTTTTTTTTGTTTGTATTGAGTAAAAAATAACAACAACAAAAATACTAGCTAACTAACACAATAAACCACATTAAAAACATGATAACATAACAGAAAAAAAAAAACCCTCTGTTTTTGCAAATCAAACTCTACATATATATACATACATTAGGGGTGGGCATAGATTAATTTTTGTAATCTAGATTAATCTTGAAAAGGCATTCAGAATATGTGTGCTACCTAAATAATGACCAAAAGTAAAGCCCTATTTGGACGGGACTAGTTTTACAGGGGGTCGTTAGAGATTGTTTTGTTTCACAGATGTTTTCTCTCACAACCACAGTGACAAATCCGAATGCGATGTCTGTGATAATTTTTCACCACGCGTTTCCTTGTGTGTTTTAGCCAATGCAATATGCCGTAGATGCTCTTATCGCACACGTTTAATATATGTTGATATATAACAGAAATAAAGAAATATGAATAAAGAGCCAGATAAAGTAAACTGTTAAGACTGGCTATTTTAATATCAGTTTCAGGTAAGATTACTTGCGTTCATTTCTGCACTTGGTTACATATGTTATAATTTAAAAAATTAGTTTACTACAAATAAAAATCATAATAGTAGAACTAAAGTAAGCACACATTAACATGGTTTTGCTGTACTAGCCATTTAGCTTTACCATGGTATTTGTGATTATACTGATTGTAATCAATCTGAATGACTATAGCAATGCACGCATACAGAACGTGTGAGCCCTTCAACTTTATTTTTTTATTAATATTTTTTATCGGGGGATAAGAGTCTCACGTTAACACCGATAACGGCCACCACTAATAAATAAATAAATATACAACTACTAGTACAATAGATCTCTAAGCCAATCAAATTCAGGAACATCAAATAACTTAGTATGTGTGAATGCATTTTTTTCCCCCCATAACTCATGGTTTCGGTTTCACAAAACAGAATCTAAATCCATCTAAATATCTTCTGGAGTACACATACCCCTAATTAGAATTTACCGCTTTAGGGCATTAAAAAAGTGCCTGTAATCTCAAAAATGAACACATCACTTAAAAAAAAAAACATTAAAATACTGTTCCTTTATCTGAGAATATGAAGGAGGTCGAAGGCCTGCTTGTTTAACTCAGAAATAGTTAGGTTACCTCTATATAAATGGCAGAGTGCTTTGCAACGGTCCCGCCTCTGTAGTGGGGACATGTGACCTTTTCATTTGGCATTTGTGCCAGTTGCCCTGCTGGAGAACACGGCTGTCATATAGGCATCCTTCAAGAGGGGGTGGCAGCACCCGGACGCCTGCTTCTCTCTCCCGCCGTAGTCTGCTGTGCCATGTGGAGACCCAGATGTAGCAGGCAGAGTAATCCACGCTCACACACTCATGAAAGTGCCCATCTGGTCCTGTACGTGCACACTAAGCCCTGGGAGTACACACACGCAAAAGCATGGGCGGACGGGAGACCACCATGATATTAGTAGGTATCCTGTGGCATTTACTGACCTCTGTAAGATGACTTTCTGAACGAAGGCTACATATACATGACAGATACATACATTTAGTTTGTGCATTATTGCATACAAAACAAGACTGTACATGGCCAAAAATGTGTAGACCTCTCCCTCGCAGATTCCATGCGTCTAAAAAGGCTTGAACACTGGATGCTGGAACATTAATGTGGAGATATGCTCCAGACAGAAGGATCAGTGAGGGCAGGCAATGGGGTCTGGCTTGCATTCGGCATTCCAATTCATCCCAAAGGTTTCAGGTCTAGGCTTTATCTACAGTAGGTCAAGTCCCACACCAGCTGCGGTAATGCTGGAGGAGAAAACGTTGCCACAAAGTTAAAAGCACATTTTCTAGAATGTCACTGTATGCAGTGTTGAAGTTGAAGTTACTTATTATGGCAATTAAGGGATATAGATAAACCTGTTAAATAGAATGTACTTGCAGTACTTGCATACAGTACTTGTAGTCTTATAAAGTGTAAGTGCTGAAAACAAGTGTGTGAGAATTTATGTAGATTGAAAGATTGTCCTATTTTATTTATTTATTTATTGGCTTTTTGTACAAGTTCAATTAATATTTGTCTTTAAATCATTGATGTTCATTAATTCTATTTTATATTTAATTACTGGCACATTACTACTTTTGTTCATTTTATGTATCATTTTAATGGTTTAAATTTAAGTGCTTGTGCCATTTGTGTGTATTCAAAAGTTAGATTTTTGAAAGAAATTCCTATTTTATTCAGCATCAAAATGATCGGAATTAATAGTTTAACATTGTTACAAAACTCTATTTTAAATAAACCACAAAACCAGTCATAAGGGTCAAGTTTTTGAAATTGAGATTTACACATCATCTGAAAGTTGAGTTAATAAGCTTTCCATTGTTGTATGATTTGCAATACAACTCAAATCTGGAATCGGAGGGTGCAAAAAAATTTGAACATTGAAAAAATTCCCTTGTCCAAATATGAACTTTTAAAGTTGTCATGTTTTGATATATTTACGGTAGGAAATTTACGAAATACCTTCATATATGATATTTACTTAACATGCTAATGATTTTTGGCATAAACTAAAAATACAACAATATGATAAACAAATATAATAAAAATATAACAAATATATCCATGCGACCTAAGACTTAAGGTTCCCTTTCAGTCCGTCAATCCGAGTCATGTCGGATATGACCGTCGAGATCCCAATTTCATCGGTCAAATCTGACGTGACGTCGAGGGTTGCATACGTCACAGAGACGTTTTTTGGTCGCGGGTCACATATTAATAGTGATTTCTGAAGCATCATATGACTTTGCCATCACTGAAATAAAAGTATGTTTTAAAATATATTGAACTTAAAAAGTTATTTTTAATTGTAATAATTTGTATCATGTTTTTAATTACAGTATTAATTACAGTATTACAGTAATTATGATCAAATCCATGCATTCATGGTGAGCACTCAAAAAATAAAACACACTGACTGCAAATGTTTGAACGGTAGCCTAGTCATGCCAATAAAGCACTTTGAGTAAAACTAAGTACTAAAAAACATGCTGGAACTTTGGTGAGTCACATTACTCTGGTTTTTCGGGCCAAGCAAAAGAGAGAGGAAGTACTGAAAATATCAAATAAAGAGCATCCATTTAAATTACACTCTCTCTGATACATGTAGACACTCTGCAGATAAAGAAAAGAGATCACTAACTGCTCCCACTCAGCAATTTTATTAACATGCGGGAGTACAGTAACTGAAGTACAGTGCTCCACCTTTCATTTTATGAACAAGCTCAACACCATGTTCTCAGTCCTCATTAGTCATGTCATTAGAATATTGCTACATTATTCAGTACTGCAAGCGTAGTATAAGAATGTTACACTTGTTTCGAGTGCAAAGGTGAAGAACAGACAAGAGGTAAGAAAAAAATCTTTATACATTTTATTAAAAATGACAAAGAAAAACTAAAATTATTATGAGGACATAAGCACTGCTTATTTTGAATTTGAATGGATCATTAAGTCTGTTTCTGAAAAAGTGGAAAAAAATATATTTTCGTACCTATATGCTGGTTGAAGAAATGCAAAAGCAATCCAAAAGAACAAAAATAAATGCATTACATAAAAAGTATAAAAATGTTTATTGAGTAAAATATTACTTTTTATATTTGGTTTGTATCAGCACTGTTTCTGAAAGTCCTTGACAAATGGACTCAGAAGTTTTGAACATCCTTTGAAAAAGTCAGACCATTAAAAAGTGACATGTGCAATGAATTATATCAAACTATTACTGTATATGGCAAAAGTGCTTTAGGATATTGATAAAGTACACTGATAAAGATTTGTACCAACTCAACTGTACTGATTTAACACTGTCGTGATCATAACATCAAAATCCATCCGAGAGCAATAGAGCATCCATTTATTTTCAACCCAGCAAAACAGAGAGGCAGCATCATCTATTTCAGTTTTTCTGCCGCTTACGCTGGGTTTCGTCTGCTCAAACTCTGCCCGTGTCGGCAACATTATCTCTCCAGAAATTTAAATAAGTCCTTTTTTCTTCTTCTTCTTGCACCACAGGTCATATTCCCTCTGGTCATATTTAACAGTGGAAGCCCTGATCCTGTCCTCTCAGAGCTTACAAGCAAGTGGTTCCTCTCTCCCGCCAATGTGTGTGAGTCCTAACCTTTGACCCCTGCCGTGGCACACTGCCTCAGATTGGTTTGGACTTCATTCTCCTCAGATCTGCGAGGCTGGAGGCTAAAGGAGCTTTGTTCTGCTTGCTGGAGTCGGTGGCTAAAGCAACTGCACAAGCACCTTTGAGAAAAAAAGAAAAACAAGAGTGTCAGCATGTGGAGGAGCACTTAGTAACAAGCCAACCAGATATCCACAAATCAAACTTAAAGGGTTAGTTCACCCAAAAATGAAAATTAGTTTGTGTTATATTCACCTTTGAAGCATCCAAAACCAATTGGAGTTATATAAAAAAATAATAATAAAAAACTCGCCTCCAGCCCTTTTAATGGGGATAAGACGTGAAATAAAGTGCAGGTATTTCCGTCTCACGGCTACTGGTTGAATATATGCCTCCTGAAATGAATCCATGTGTTTTTGTAAGATGAAATATCCATATTTTTAAATTTAATAAACAGTTTTTTTTCACTTCCGCTGACTGCGGTAATAGGAAGATGTTCATTCGGATGATGTAAGGCGTATGTGTCGTAGATAAACACTACTGCTCAGAAGTTTAACATTATGAAGTCTCTTGTGCAGCATTTTGGAGAGTATCATACATAAACAGTGGATGCAATGTATGATAGCTTCATAAAAGTGTGGTCACATGGATTACCGGTTTACTGGACCTTGATCGTGTAAGGATCCTTGCTGTATGTGCAGGCTCAGAGAGCTCAGTAAGCTGGGTGTGAGTAATTATAGACAGAATTTTTATTTTTGGGTAAACTATCCCTTTAATTAAGCTGCATGTACTGTATTTGATAAAAAAAAGTAAAACCAGTAATTCTGTGAAGTAATATTTCAAACATTTAACATGTCTAACATATTTTAAAATGTAATTTATTCCATTACTTCAGTCGTCAGCGTCACATGATCCTTCAGATTTCCTATTTATTGCATGAAGTTAAAACCAGTGATAATGCAGAATGGACATGGTTCTGTAACATACAGTATACAGTAACTGGCCTAGCATGTTTAAGCAACCCTAATCTCATTATTACCTAATTTGCTTTACAGGTCCCATGGGAGTCCTTAAAATCCTCTTGAGATCCATAAATGATCAGATATGCCTTTCTACAACAATTTATTCTCTGCTTCCTTACCTCAGGCAGAATATAGCATATTGGAAGCAATCGCCTTTAAAAGACATATCACGGACCTCTAAGTGAAATATCACCCAAACTGTCACTCTGCCAGTAGCTGTATAATTACAGAAACAGTTTAGAAAGTGTTGAGGGGAGATAATAAAAAAAGGTAGCAAAGCTGAAAGAATCTGCTCAGAACACCTTCAAAGTGAGACGCACATTTATGAAGCGCTATCAAAGTGCCAATTACTACAATGCTTGGATGACTTCAGTTATCCTGCAAACTCAAATATTTGAAAGTGTGATAAGTGAATGGCACGTGCGAGGCTGTTTCTTCCACTTTATACCCCTCTTATCTTCGATGTGATCTGATCAAGCTAACTTCTCGGTCAAAAAAAGAACTTGCACTAAACATACAGGGTCACAAATCGACATAAAACAAGTCACCTTGCAGTCTCTGAAGCCTCAAGGGTGGTGACAACTAAAAAACATTGAGAGAAGCATTCTGAGATTCATTTCAACAGTCACTCAGCTCAACAATCAAGGGCCTCTCCATCTGAAGAGCCGGGCCACTCACATGTTGCCAGGCAACCTCAAAGAAGGAGTGGAAGTGTCACAATCGAGAAGAGTCATTTAGACACGATCACTCCCAGGTTACAGTGCACTTCAAAAGCTTTGATAAAGTGTTTACTTCATCTGAAATCGTAATTAATGGAGTGTCAATTTGTTATTCGATCACTCTTGAACCTGAAAAAACATTGCCTTTGCATTAGAATGCCTCTTTTCCCATACTCGGCCCTTGAGTAATGAAATTCACAGGGAAATTCCCAAATGGCAAGCCACATTTGAATAGAATCTACAGATGTCATGTCATAATTAGCACACATTAATTCACCCTGGCAAAATAAGGTACAAAAACGAAGCAATATGTTGCTGCATTTGAACGTCCATCTGTGTATGCAGATATTTGTCCTTTAAAAGGCGACATTGAAGCTCACGAACGGAACTTTCATTGTTTCGCACATTTCTGTTGAAAAGTACCCGGCAAACTTTGCAGCCAATAAATAATCCGAATCACAGACCAAATCAAGCGTTCTTCCAAACTCATTTTCAAGGCCAGTTATTTGAGAGTTATCAGGTCCGATCGCACAATCCCGTAATGCAGGTCTATGGGGACAAAGGAGAGCTCCATTCTCACTGAATTGAAAAACACATTTCTTGTTCTTAACGGTAACTAAGCTGTCAACAGATAAGGAAGTTCACAGTATCGCCTCCCTGGTAATCCATCTCATGATCGCTCCCCTTGTATTTTCTTTCTAAACAGCTTGGAAATATGGTTTGAGGCCTTTGCCAAATGTCACTCCAAATGCTTCCTCCAAATGCTCCCACAATGAAAGATTTAAAATTGTGGAATGAAAACTGGAGCACACAGAAGGAGCAAAGGAACACAATGTAACTATATGCTAATGGTTGCCATGCCCATGTTGTCACATTTGTCCCAAAAATATCTCAAACTGCTCCTAGCAAACTTGCTCCTACTGTAGCAACCAACTGCTTGATTATTTATATGGTCACAAAATCAAAACAATATTATTAACTAGCAACTTATAAAGTTGGTTTCTGTAGGACTACATAACTTCTATACTCATAAATAGATGTAGTTATATATACATTATATTACTTGTATACAGTATACCCAAGATCTTATGGGTTAGGAATGAGATGAGGGTGAGTTATTAATGACAGAACTATAATTTTAGATGAACTATCCCTTTTACATTATAATTTCATGTAAATCGGTGACACTGCGGATTGTCAAATGATTCCATAAAATATTTACATGCTTTAGGGAGGACAGAATTAAACTACTCTGTCCACTTGGCTTGCATAATCAGACTTGGAAATAAACTGAAAATAAATGTCTGTATCATTCTGTATATCAGACACCATCCTGTCAAATATAATACCTTAAGAGTAATTTATTCAAGTAAACAACATCAATTCCCCCCATTCCCACCCTCCGAGCACACATGCTTGCACACACGCAGATCCGACACCAACCCTCCCCCTAGTTTGTCAGCTCCCCCCTCCAAACCACAAATGCTCACCGCATTATCTGTCAATGCTGATTAAATAATGTAATTAATGACTTAATTAACATTTCTATAATCTATTTTAATAAATCTCAGGCGGCGTAATGAGCGATTTTAACCTCCGGGCTCAGAGTATGAAAATGTGCAGCGCCGGTTTGTAGCGGTCGGGGGAGTTTTCCTGCATGACAGTGAGACAGTGGGACTGAGAGGGGGGCACATGAACAGAGCTCAAGGCCAGTGTCATCAGACTTGCTGTCTGTGCAAGATGAGAAACCTGTGGCAGCACCCTGTCCTCACTCATCACGGCTGACACAGAGGCCTCCCTCATGTGAAGTAAAACCTGCATCACCACACCTCAAGAAGCATCATTTCTGTCTTGGTGTAATATTATTTGAGCTCATCTAAACAGTTTGTGCTGAATTATCTTTATTTTCCACTGTGGGGGACTGACAGCTGTCAGAAACACTCCCATACATGTATAATTGTCAACAAACATCCTGTACAAATGCATTTGAAACAGATCTGGAGTGACTTCACTTTGAGACGAATGTAGTGTGCACACAAGCTGACTAACTATCTATTGTATGGGTGAAAATGATTGAATTTTCTTTTATGGCAAAAATCAGTGTGAGATTAAGTAAAGATCATGTTCCATGAAGATAGTAAATTCTCTACCATAAATACACCAATAAATTATTTATTACTAGTAATATGCAAATCCTGACAAACCATACATAAATGAAAAGCTTGTTTTTCGGCTTTCAGATGGTGGCTTCAACAAAACGGACCCTAACGACTGATTTTGTGGTCCAGGGGTCACACACACCACACACACACACAT
>JAUMHP010039693.1:0-10490 GCA_032361065.1 Enteromius trimaculatus | reverse complement strand
AATGAGCTGGACAAGCTCTATCAATTCCACTGGTTTTATGTCATTGAGGTCTTGATTGTTAAAGGAATAGTTCATCCACCTTCAAAGTACAGTATCATAAAAGGCATTCATATGACGCAGTGTATTTCATAGGGGCGCAGATGGCACTGGCGAAGGGGACATGACTCCGCTGGGTTTATAGTGTTGCCATCCGTCCCTCTCACTTGACGAAAGGTGGTGTAGGTAAACAGGATTAATATGATTTTACAGGATGTACGTAGTGGCGGCCCGGCCCGCTACTCCTAAGCGATTCTAGAAAAACTTAAATATTGGAGCATCTTGCCAGCAATAGAGAGAACTCAAGGAGAGGGAAGGGCTTAAATAAAAAAAAATAATATTTAACTTGGCGGCCATCTTTGAAATGCCTCTCACCATCCAAGTGCAGCTCTTATCTCTCTAAATGGGGAAACATCAATTTCTCCAAAACTGTTCTCTAAGCTTACGATAAAATTTCATATTTGAAATCACTATTGAAACAACAACAGTCCTAGGCTGTTTCCATAGCAAACGGTACTTTAAACGGCAGATGTGGTGATGTGAGCTTCATAGATAAACAATTGGCAATTATATTTAGAAGGCGGGGCTTCTTGTGATTGATCGGCCATTTTAAGAGTTGCGTTTTTCTTGATTCAAACCTATACGAGTGACACGCCTTTGGTATTCTATAGGTCGCGTCTACACTAATCCGGATAAATTTGAAAATCGTTTTCAGACGTTTTGAAGAGGTGATCATCCACGCTGAAAAAACTGAAAACGCTTACGTTCCTGTACTGCGCATGCGTGAAGCGCATGACAAATCGATCTGCATCATTTCCATCTGCCATTTATTTACTTACATTAAGTATTCTTTGGAAAAAAGCTATCTGGAGCTTGTACAAACTGATATTAATCTTTAATAGGGCTGTCAAAATTGAAAGCAAACAAAACTACTGCTGTAAAATGCCGCCCACCATCAGTTGAACTGGTCACATGACTGCATCATATGACTAAAATGTGTCATCGTTTTCGAAAGCCTCTGTTTTCACAGTCCACACTGCAATGCGAAAATAGCGTTTTCAAATTTATCAAAAAGCTCTGTTTTTCGTTGACAAAAACGCCGTCTCAGCCTGGACGGAAGATTTTCAAACGAAAGCGTATTAGTGTGGACATTGACTTAATATGGGCCTTTTTTTTTAGAGATCTTCAAATAGAAAGAAGAAAGTAAAGTGATGTCATCAGTGTGATTTTTATTTCAAAATAAGTACTTTTTGTTAAATGTTAACACAGGGCACCACTACCTTTATTATATATTTTATAGTATTTATTTGCCTTTTTGTTTTTGTATGTCATTACATCATATATTTGATAGTTTATGAATACATTATTATCGCATCACTTTTGACCCTCAAAATAAAGCATGTTTCCTCTGTACATGACTTGGACCGTTGTCAGCTTGAATATATATATATATATATTTTAATACAAATATTGTCTTCCATAAATTTTAAGTTAAGTAATTATAATTGTAAGTTAAGTAATTATAATTATAATGTATTTTTAGATTCTTTTTTAATTGTATTTTTTTGTTTTGTAACAACATATTTGAATTTTTTTTTTAATATTCACATTTCTAGATATGTTTTGTATTTTATTTTGCTTTAAGAAAAAGGATAATGAGGTGATTGTTAACACAACAAAGTGTGTTCACATTAAAATCTCATGGCAAAGAGCTAAAGTTTTCAAAAACCTCTTCAGAAGAAAGAAAGTCGAATATTTATGAGAGTGTAAGTAAATGACACTCATTTTTGGCTATTCTTTCTATACTCTCTCCAACTCCACAAGCATCGACCTTCCCGCACTCAGTTCTGGGTGATAGCACAGTTTACTTTTCGAAACCTTCCTTCTCACCCCTTGTTTGCATTGGCACAGCATCTGAATCTCATTGGCTTCAAAGTCAGTTGCAGAACGAGGCGTAACAATCAGTTACAATATGAGCCACGAGCATCAGAGATGCAGGATGATCTGATTTCACAACATATGGCATCACCTGTTCTCAAGCATATCGCTCGTCCCGGCGTATCCCACACAGACATCTGTGGCCAATTTATCATTCTCACATTAAACAGAGGATTTTTCAGATGCCTGACTGAGTCTGCTCTTAAAACCATAATGCACCAAATCCTGTTATATCACTTTCAGCATGTCATAGAGAGAAATGTAATAGTACACCCTATTTTTAACCCAGTTTATGGTTAATGTATTAATTAAATGTGTATTTGATTTTCTTATAGCTTTGAACCTGTGTATCAGATTTTACATGAGTTAAAATGTAGGGGAAATTGGTACAATAAGTTGTAAGTTGTCACGTACAGTAAGGAAGTGGTTACAAAGTAAGAAATTGTTACAAAATGCCAAAACCCACACTAGCATAAGTGACCCTGGACCACAAAACCTTAAGTATTAAGTCGCTGGGGTATAGTAAATGGCAATAGCCAAAAATACAGTGTATGGGTCAAAATTATTGATTTTGCTTTTTCGCCAAAAATCCTTAGGATAGTAAGTAAAGATCATGTTCCATGAAGGTATTTAGTCAATTTCTTACCAAAAATATATTTAAACCTAATTTTTGATTAATAATATGCATTGCTCAGATCTTCATTTGGACAACTTTAAAGGTGATTTTCTCAGAATTTAGATTTTCCTCTACCCTCAGATTCCAGATTTCCATAGCTGTATCTGGGTTAAATATTGTCCTATCCCAACAAACCTTATATCAATGGGAAGCTTATTTATTCAGCTTTCAGATCATGTATAAATCTTAATTTCAGAAAATTAACACTTACGACACTTTGTTATCCAGGGTCACATATATCAAAAACAGGTCAAGTTATTAGGTGTTTTAAATGTTGTAGATTTATATTAATAAATAGTAGTTTGTGTTTGTTTGCACTTTAATTGAACAAAAGTGACAGTAAAGATATTTATAGTATTTTAAATAATATTTCCGTAATGTTCTATTTCAAATAAGGGCTGTTCTTTTGATATTTCTCAAATTTTTGAGAATGATTTCCAAAAAATATGAAGCAGCACAACTGTTTTCAACAGTTATGAATTCATATACAATCAAATCAGAGTATTAAAATGATTTTTAAAGGATCATGTGACACTGAAGTAATGCCACAGAAAAATTCAGCTTTGCATCACAGGAATAAATTACATGTTAAAATATACTAAAATAGAGAAGAGTTCTTTCTTTTTTTTATTTGTAATGAAAGTACAAGTATCACTGTTTTGCATTTTTTGTCAAATTAATGCAGCATTGGTAAGTATAAAAAACATGTTTCAACGACATTAATAATCAATGAGCTTTTTCATATTTTGATTGAATTGTGATGAAAATCCACTAATTACTCAAAGAACTTAAAATATTCAATAGTTTTTAACACCGTAAGGTGTGTGTAAAATTAACTTTCTTAAATAACTATTCACTTGAGTAAGAACTAGCCTTGTATAAAAATAAAAAATCAACTCTCAGCTCAATTAAGCAATGCATCACATACATAAAAATAAATAAAAACTGAAATAAGAAAATAGTTGCTAATGTGTGTCATTTGTAAAACACAGTGGGCCAGATGAAGGCTTTTATTTACGTAAGACCTCCGCCCTTTTATGGCTTGTATCAGCATCACCTGGGGCATTGGGTGATGTCATCTGGCCTTTTTCTGAGAGACTCTTTAAGGCATTAGTTGGAATAATAAATGTAAGTGCATGTTATGGGTTCAGGTTACTGGGTTGTTTCCTCATGTTGGGTCTGGACAGGAACAGGACCAGAACAGGAAACAAATGATTAGTGTTTTTGTCATATATTGTACACGCACGCTGACCTTGTATGGAAAATTAGTCTTTAGTGATTGAATGTGTGAATTTTTATGTGTGAAAAACCTTAGATTGATGCAATAATGGGAGCTATAAAACGCTAATGCATACTATTTATTGCTAGAGATTCATGTTTTTCTTTTTAAAAAGCAGTCCAAAAACGCAAATTCATTTACAGAATGAGTGAAATAATGCTTTTTATTAAAAACTTGGTGGTGCCCAAGAGAATAAAAGAATGATTCCAGCAAATGATTTTAGTTTTATGGGAGAGCGCATGCCCTTGGGGACTGCTGTTGTTGACAACAGCCGTTTCATAAGTATTTTCCCAATGCTTAGAGCGATGATACGTTTTGATATGATTCCGATTACTCATGGCTTCCAGGCAACTGGAATCTCCTTCATCTAGAGAGAGAGCAAGTAACATATCTCAACAGTCCACTGCTTTCCAAATAAATGAAAGTACATTTCTGCAGAGGAATAACACGCATTTCAGCAGGCCTGCTGAGAGCAACACATTCTGTTTTTCTTATCTGTTATGTTAAACAAACAGTCCAAAGCTGCATCAACATTCTTGTTTGCAGCTACAATTGTTTTCTGTAATGTTTCAGCATTCCAGCTCTAACAGGTTTCTCAGTTTTATTGCATATACTGTAAGTGCACACACACACACACACACACACACACAACTAATGATTGCAATGGCAGTTTATTGATTAAAGATTTAGCATATAATCCATACAGTTACTTGCAAAAATACTATGTTATGACCTCAAAACTATTATATTTTAATGGCATCACATGACTTTTTATGGATTTTCCAACACAGTCTCATGATCAATTTGTACGTATTCGTACGAGGTGCCAAATTCGTACTAATTTGTATAACCTCACTTGTACGATTTGTCTAAAACCCCGTGACGGGTAGATTTAGGGGCGTGGTTAGGTTTTGGTCAAAATACGTACGATTTAGAAGAAATTGTTTAAATTCGATGTGAGGTCGTATGAATTTGTTCGAATTAGCCACTTCGTAAAATATGTACGAATTGCCGTGAGATCAGGTTGGATTTTCTGATGTAGTAAACTTGCTCGGTAGCTCATCTGGTAAAGTATTGCACTTTAAATATGGAGCCCTCAGGTACAAGTGAAACAAATCACTATAAAAGATGAATAGTAGAAAACTAGTAGTAGTAACCAGATGTCAATATAGGCTCACCGAATGTTCATTTAACTGCTGCAGTATGTACAAGAAAAAACATAATGAAGCTTTCCTGTTTGCAAAAAGCATCACTAAACATTCAAGGAGCAAGGCAGTCAAATCTTGCACAAATGCCACAACAGGCACGTTTTTTACAATGAGTCTGGATCAACTTTAAATATCAAATAAAATACACAAACATTCAACTGATGACATAAGGCTTGTTTTCGGAAAAGTTTAAAGCGTGTATGGTCCCAAGCATTTGAAAGAATAGGTCACATAATTTTGTAAGAAATAATGAAAATAACGAAATATTTAATGGCTCATTGCAGATTTTGATATTTTGACAAATCAAATCACACCTCTTTTGAAACTCTAGTTAAAGTAGTCTTAGAAAATACTTATTTTGAGATATTATTCTTATTTTCAGTTGTGTTTGATGTAGTTCGTGTTGAGTTTGTACTTAGAAGGGGTAGAAAAAATTCCACAGATTGGAAATTGTAAAGGTTTTTTCAAAATATAAAATCCTAGTTTTATATGCAGAGACGGCTGTAAACTGCTGTCAAACGATTAATTGCAATTAATCACTTACGTTTTTGTTTACATATTATGTGTATATATATTATATATTTTTATTATATATATATATATATATATATATATAAATACACACATGCAAGAATATACAGTATTTAAGAAAAGTATGTTATTCATATATTATATATATTTATATATAATATAAATTATGTGAAAATAGATAAATGGTTAGTGTCCTATAGTTTGACATAAAAAAAAAACCTCTCATGCTATTTGTAACTCTAAGAATGAAGATACATTTTCTCATGTTATTTGTATTTTAAGTTGTTGTTTTTTTCTACATTTTTGCTACATCACACCAAAGGAAATATTTTCAAAATATATATTGTTTGTTTGTATGTTTATATATGCATTATAAATATACACAGCACACACACATATATTATGTAAACAAAAACTTATTTTTGATGCTTTTAATCACAATTAAATATTTGTCAGGACTACTATAAACAATTTGCAATGTAAACACTGTCTCTATGGCTCTATCAAAACATCTGTTTGTTTGATTGGCCCATCAATAGCTCAACGAATAGTGTGGGTTTGATGTGGGGCTCTCTGTTTGACTGACCAATGACAGCCTGTAGATGTGGTCAGGGAAACCTGTGTGAAAACAGTCATTATTTTCGCATTTAATCGCATTTAGTGACACTGAAATGACACGCTTCACCTTGGATCCACGTTTCATCCACATGGCTTATTTTATTAGCTGACTCTGGAACGTTGATTAGAATATATTACCTCTTCATCTTATGTTTATTGTGCTTGTTTGACCTCGTCACTCCCAGCATGCTGAAAGAGATACTTTCACAGCTGAGTGACTTGAATCACAAGGTTTATTTACAGCATTATGTGAACGTCAGTGATGCTGAACTCAGTCTGGACAGCGCGCGAGAGTTGATTATTCTGGCATTTGACAGCAAGCTTTGTATGTGCATGTGTTTGTGTGGATGGATGGATGGGTGATTGAGCGTGTGTTTGTGTGTGTGCGGAGTGAGTATTTTTCTTGGCCGTTTGCCTCACCTTTACTGGGTAACCCCGTCGCCACATTTTGTTACATGTTTTAGGTCTTTCAAGCGCCATTGCTCACACTGCTGAATCAATGAAAATGTTGTTTTTGCATCATTAGGTTTTATGTGTTTTGTCTTTTATGCTTCTCCTCTCGTGTGTCATCTGTCATTGTATCTGGAAGTAATCTGTTCTGCTTGTGTTTGTAGGTTTGTTATTTTTACAGTACATGGCAAAAGTGGAATTTTCCTTTGGAAAGTACAAATTGGTTTTATTTGTGCAAACTTCCCTAGTCAAAAATAAATTTGTGAAATTGTAATAAAAGGCCACTGAAGTGTACTTAGAGTAAACTTTTATGGCCGGTTCTTTTATACACTGATAGGTACACTTTATTTATTTATTTTTTTAATGTAAGATTAAAAGGTTTACTTAAAATATTTTAATAATATTTTGTTGTGCTTTTTTTAAAGTGTTGACTAGCATATCAAACCACATGTAAATTAATTAATATTAAATATTTTGGTTTCCAAAAATGCTTGTCATTTCAAAGACATACGAATGTACGAATGTAAAGCGTTCTTAGGTTCAGCTAAATGCATTTAATATGAATTTAAACTGTAATACATTTTAATTTTAATTTTAATTAAGTGTTATACATTACATTCACTTCGTACTTCAACTTGTGTTACTTCATTCTTTATACTAAGCACTCTTTTTAAAAGTCTGGTTTGAACCATCAGACGTATAAAAATACATATAGGCACTGCTTACCATGGGAAAAGACTTCTATTGCTTTCTGTCATAGATTTATTAAGTGGTGAAATGCTGCTTTGTGGCAAATATGCCCCTTGTGGTTCAGCGTATTAAGATGTATGTCCTTAGCTTCCTGTTCATGACCTCTCTTGTCATTTCTGTTTCCTCTCAGTTTGAGACTTTGAGTGCAGTAGGTTAGCCCTTGTGACTGTAGTTTACCTCACGGTCTGAACATGTTGAGCTTTTTCTGTCACAACACGGGTTGTTATTTTCTCTCTGGACTCTCTTCCCATGAATGATATTTACTCTTAAATGAAGACAAACTACATTAATTCAGCTTCCTGTTGCAGCGGAAACTCTAAGCACCGAGGTTGATGAGTGTTACACCAAGGCCCACTCAAATACAGCGCTTTAAACAGTCAATCTATGCCTATGATTCCCAGACATTTTCTGTGCCCGTGTCACAAACAACACGACTTGGGTCGCCGTATTTCTTGTCATGGTCAAAATAAGTAACACTTTTTTGTTGGTCAATATTTCTGGTATTATGAAAGTGAAGTATGGCAGTATTCAAAAATGTATCTGGACATAAATCTCTTATTTGTCATCGTGAGTGGGATCTCTGTATTCCTCTGACTCTCTGTCAGTTCTAAAGACTTCATTGTGTTTTTAGCAATGGCTTCCTACAGTGCCCGTTCACTGCATGTGTGTGTGTGATACGCGGCCTACTTTCTTGTTGATTAGGGCTGTTCATACAGTATCCCTCACATCCTGTTAGCAGATGCTTGGACACACGAGAGGACACTTGCCATCTATTACTATAAAAGAGTTTTGCCTCATTTACTAATTTTGTGGTGGGTGCTTTAAAATGTAATTATTATCAACTTAATTTAAGTGATGAAGGATTTTGAAAGTCTGACGGTAATAAATGTTGAGTACTACCCTGATTAAAGGCATATAATAAAGTGTTTTACATAAGAAATGTTAAGGATAAATCCGTTAATTACAATGATTCAGACTTCTATGCAACAAACGCAAGAGATGAATGCCACAACAAACCAATTTGTAAACAAATTAATTTCCAACACCTAGAGAATTGCTTGGGATGAATTAGCTCACTAGAACAATTGAGATTTTCCAACTATGCAAGTTCACTACAATGATTCAGATTTTTTGCAAAATGCTAACATATTAGATAAAGGAGTTTCAAATCTTCTATTCCTAAACTACTCTCAGGCTACTGAGAGATGTCAAGTTTGAGTTAGTTGCTCCTCAAAACGGTTTTTAATGAACTAATATAGCTTGTAGCAGACTTCACACTTTTCATTGTTTTGTTTTGATTGGTTTCCATAGAGGAATCAAGCCTTATACAAGTTCTCAGTATTGTAATGCAGAAAATATGATTTGAGTCACAGCCAGACAATTGCAAACGCAATTGCCAAATCAACGCTTATTTGCTGAGTGCTTGCACAATTGAAGGACTTCTGGGGGCTTCTTGCAGTGCTATCATCATAATTCGTTTCAATCCCCTTGTGGTCAGGCTTAAGATTTTGTTTTGTATGCTTTAACCGCATTCAGAGAGCACTGAGTTAAGGACTGCTGTGGAAAATAACATCATTAAGCTCCAATGAAATCAGCTAAATCTAGTTATGCCTGTAGGTCAACGTCTCTGATGGGCAGGAATTGGAAATCCCCTTTTTTGAGTGAACAGTCATGTACAAAGAACTTGACGATCATCTTGACATTTAGTTCTTGTACTTCTAGGACTAAGTGTTCGGTGGCTTCAAAATCTGTTTATTTAATGTTTGTGAAGGAATAGATGACTCGAAGTCCCAGCGTGGTAATTTGGATTAGGGTGTGTGTTGGAAAGCTTGACTAGACTCTCATACACACAAAGTGACTTGTAGGCAAGCCAAGAGGAACTTTAGGGGGTCTGGGACACTGGAGCTGCACAATACTAACCCGCCACGGCTCATTTGTCTTCTCAGTTTAATCATATTAATGACATCCTGCACCAAATATGACAACCTGCAGCTTTTATTAGGGTTACGAGTGAGGTCTCGATATCTTCATGCCCATATTAACAAAGAAACGTAAGTATCCAAGTGTGGCTTGCACATGAAACAAAGCCTTATCCCGCTGTGCATTTGAGCAGATAGATGTGGTTTATTTGTGCATCACTGGTGGGGTACTGATGTTGGCTTGTAATTCTGCTGTGCAAGACTTTGGCTCATGATTAAGTGTCTTGTGGGTTAATTCAGATGCGAAACATCCACGCATTAAAGCTGAACCTCCGCCCTGTTCCTCTAACAATATACTATACCTCTCCTGAGTTCATCCACACACCCTGTCGTGTCAGTCAATCATCGCCACACCCAGACCTCCCAAATTCAACAATGACCTCATGTAAGTGCTTTATCTGGGTTTCCTCTTTCCTGCTTAGACACAGTGAATGTGTCCTCAGACCTGGAAGAGCACAAATCTGCATGCCATTTGCTCATAAGTGTTATTAATGGATTTGAGCATGTAACTTTACGGTTACTAGGGTGTTCGGAGTGGTTTGTAGCGTTTCAGCTGTTTTTGTCCAAATGCTGAGTCAGTTTGGTTCAGAACAATACTGGAACTCAAAGAGTTTCATTGTAGATTATATCTCTCAAATAAGTTCCTTTTGTGTTCCACAGAAGAAAGGAAGTCATAGTTTTAGAACATGAGGTTGTGTAAATCATAATAGAATTAATAGAATAATGTAAATTTAGTAGTTTTGCTTTGAAGTGTAAAGAAACAGAGAATTAGATAATAGAAGTAATTCGGAAGTTACATATAAAAAATTTATAAATCTGAGTGGTCAAAATTGCAGCAGTCTAATGCAAAGTGCATTCAATATGATTCTAAACTAACTTTTTTAAATTGCAATTAACAATATATATATATATATATATATATATATATATATATATATTTATACTACAGGCCGTTGAATGCTTGAATCTGATTGGCTGACGAACGTTCTGAGGTGTGCAATTATTTTCAGGGAAACGCACAGCGA
>JAUMHP010039692.1:0-10495 GCA_032361065.1 Enteromius trimaculatus | reverse complement strand
TTTGCATTACAGGAATAAATTGCATTTTACAAAATATATCTAAATATTAAAAATTGTAATAATATTTTACAATATTACTGTTTTCACTACATTTTTGGTCAAGTAATTATAGCCTTGGTGAGCAGAATAGAGTGCGGATCAGGCCGCATTTTTCTGTCCTAGCCCGGCTCACGTCCGACAGAGCAGTAACTGAACCCGACCCGAGCCCGACTGGCATTTAGATATTTGTGTCCGAGCCCGATCCCAGCCCAATCTAATTTTTTTCTGATACTAATGACACATGCACTTTTATGTGTGGAAAGCCCGCTTTTATTAAGCAACTGTAGGAAGGCGTTCGGAAATGTCAACAGATAGAGCATCAGCGCACACGGGGCAAAAAGCACCATCATAACACAGGCGCATGTTTCACGCTAATGTGACCGAGCCCGACCCGAACCCGAGCATCCTTTCTAAATATCTGTCCATCCTCTAGAGCAGAAGTAAAAGCTCTCAGTGACTCCAAACGTTCATACAGCAGTGTACAGTATGTGGCCTTTACATGGCTGGGAACTGTTTTAGCTTCTGTTTTTTAATATAAGATGACATCTTTGTGCAGATATGTGTACTGGACTGATTGGGGACACAAAGCGTTCATTGGACGTGTTGGGATGGATGGGAATAACAAGTCGGCCATCATCACTACTAAGATTGAGTGGCCCAACGGCCTCACTATTGACTACACCAATGACAAGCTTTACTGGTCTGATGCTCACCTCAACTACATCGAGTAAGACTACCTCACCTTTATATCCTGTTATCGAGAGTATTTAAATACTGCACATTTATGTAACTAAATATAATATGTCATAAACTATTATGAATTAAATAAATCACAAATTATCAGTATTTGCTGACAAATCCCACAAATTAAGATTTGGTTGTTGCATCACAAGTTGTTTTAAAACAAAAGAAAGTTGGTAATTTATTGTGTGAAATTCACTCAGTGTTTGAGTTAAAAATAATATGATTTTATAATATTCTTAAGATTATTCTCTATTATGTGTGGAAGTAAAATCAAAAAAAGTAATTTAGTTTTTTTTAATTAATATAAATATCACTTTTTCTCATGAATGTAATTTTTTCAAATAAATAAATAAACAAATATTATGCAAATATTTATTTTAATTTGAAGCATCTCAGTGTTTACATTTTAAGGAAACATTCAGTGTTTGAAATGCATTCCATGTTTGAAATTATAATTAATATTGATTTAAAATATCTTAATAATTTGTACAAAAGTAAATAAGCATGTCCTTTTTAACTAATGCAGGTTGTATTAATTTTTGCACTGAACGAGCATGTTAAACATTATTAAACTGGTTGTGTCTCCACAGATTCTCAGATCTGGATGGGAATCACAGGCACACTGTGTACGACGGTGTCCTGCCACATCCCTTCGCCCTCACAGTGTTCGAGGAAAGCGTGTACTGGACAGACTGGAACACTCGCACAGTAGAGAGGGGCAACAAATACAATGGCTCCGGACGGGAAGCGCTCGTTAATACCACCCATCGACCGTTCGACATCCACGTGTGCCATCCCTACCGTCAGCCCATAGGTGAGCCCAGGACAGAGTAAGCCGAGCGGGACGCTCATTATCTCCCGTCAGATCACTATCACTTCCTTTAAACGTCCACTGAGGCACTTAAGGGTCTCTGCCAATATTTACACAGTCCGACACAATGCCGCCAGTCTCTGCTCGCCTGTCCTTTCTCGGACACAGGAAAGACTAAACTCTTTATCATTGGTGTAATGGCCAGGACAGGTAGTTTAAACTCCTTATCTGTGGCTTTCTTTAGAAAGAGGAGCTACACCTACATGATGTGGAGCCGCATCCCGCTTCTTTGTAAGAGGATATAGTCTGACTCAGTGGTTTTTAAATGACTACACGATTTACTTTGAGCGACAACAATGACTTAATTCAATAATGCACGTTTATTGTATAAAAGTAAATAAAGCTTTCCCAAATGTAATGTTTACATTTTATTCAATATTTGAAGTTAAATAAATATTAATTTCTTAAATTTTTTCACTATTGTTTGCAAAAAGATAAAATGTTCTTAGATTTTTACATTTACATTAAATCTGAATTTAAAAAGTAAATCTATATGAAGTTAGAATAAATATTAATGTATAATATTCTTCCAGTTATTTTAGTATTTGTGCATTTAAAAAATAATTAAAAAATATTTATGCTCTTGATTATAACATTTTCCCTATTACTCATTCAAAAGTGTTGAATAATGCATTTTTTATTATTATTTTAATACATTTTAAACATTAATATACCGGGTTTAAGGGCATTTTATTTACTTTTGTACAACAATAATAGAGATTAATATTAATATTTAATTGCTAGCAACGAATACATACCAAACCTTGAATTTTTCTTAAAAATCCAACAATAAAATATTACCAATGTTTTACAAAGAAATATTACATTTTTATATTTTATATTAAATATAAAATTAATATTAGGTTATTCTTTTTTTAGTTTTGCTTATTATTCTCTGTTAAGATCATAAATAATTAACCATAATCTCCTTAAAATCTATTTAATGTGTGAAATTGAAATGAATTTTAATTTATAATAATATTATTGTTAACATTAGCATTATCTTTATTATTATTATTATATGTTTAATTATGTTAAATTATTTCAACATTTATTTAATATTTTTTTTATGCAAAACTTTTTATACAAAAAACACATAATGAATACATTTTGAAGTTAGATTTTTTTTTAATTACTTTTATTTTAATGTTATTTTAAATTTAAGAGTAATATAGAACAATCTTAATTTATTTTATTTTTTTGTCAAACAATAAACAAATTCCCTAGAAAAGAAAATGCAAAAATATATTCAGTGTTAGAATCAAAATAATATGCAAAAATAGGCGTAAAATAAATATACTTAGTCATTTATTACGTCTATGTTTATAGTTTGGTAAGATTATGCTTAATTGCATTTTATTATTTGCATTTATTTGTCCATGATTAAGAACAGATAAATGGATCAGTCTCTCACACTATATCTTTGCCCTGCAGTGACTAATCCCTGTGCGGTCAATAACGGAGGCTGTTCTCACCTGTGTCTCCTGCGAGCCGGAGGTCAGGGCTTCACCTGCGAGTGTCCAGATCACTTTATGACCGTGCAAATAGGAGGTGTCGCACGCTGCCTGCCCATGTGCTCCAGCACTCAGTACAGATGCGCAGACAATGAGCGGTTAGTATATAAATACTACTTTAGTGAGCTGCTGCGCTGTATACTACCTCCGTAGAGGGCTACCTCATGAGCAAGTGAAACCAAGCCTTGTATTTATCTCTTCCTAAAGCTGTATCCCTATCTGGTGGAAGTGTGACGGTCAGCGGGACTGCAGAGACGGTTCGGATGAGCCCTCTACGTGTTCGGTCCGTCACTGCAGACTGGGCCAGTTTCAGTGTAATGACGGAAACTGCACCAGCCCGCACTTCCTGTGTAACTCTAATCAGGACTGTCCCGATGGGTCAGACGAGGACACTGTGCTGTGTGGTATGGAAAAACTATCCAAATATATATCATGTCAGTAGCTGCAGTGATGCTGGTGGTGTGGCCTAGTGGTTAAAAATCTGGGCATGAAGCTGATAAGTTGTAGGATTGAACCACATAATAAAATTCAGTAATGTCAAGTATTTTCCTACATACATTTTTTTTAATTTAAACACTTCATATATCATTAAAAACTGAGATGTATGGAATGTTTTAAATTATTTGCTTATTCATTGTGTAGCTTTTAAGTTTTACTGTTAAATATCAGGGATTTTATGCGATTTAATATTGTTTTAGTTAACTATAATAATAATATTTGTTATTAATTAAACTGTTGCCATGTGTTTGTAAATGCATCTTCCTGTCCTTCTGCACTTCAGCCACACATCAGTGTGAGTCTCATCAGTGGCAGTGTGCCAATAAGCGCTGCATCTCTGAGGCCTGGCAGTGCGACGGAGAGAACGACTGCGGCGACGGATCAGACGAGGATCCCGCTCACTGCTCCAGCAGGACCTGCAGACCCGGACAGTTCAAGTGCAGGAACGGCCGCTGTATTCCACAGAGCTGGAAGTGTGACGTGGACGATGACTGCGGAGACAACTCGGACGAGCCGATCGACGAATGCAGTGAGCTGCCCACTTCTTACTGCAGAATTACAATGCATTTTTTTTTGTTATTTAAATAGAAAATAGAAAATGTTATGCAGTATGAAGCAAGCACCGAATCTCCTTTCCTATTGTTGTTAATCTTCTGTGGGATGTTGTGTGCAGTGGGTCCGGCGTACAGATGTGACAACCACACAGAGTTTGACTGCAGGACAAACTACCGCTGTGTTCCTCTGTGGGCCGTGTGCAATGGACACAACGACTGCAGGGACAACAGCGATGAACAAAACTGTGGTGAGTCATCAGACAACACACAACTGAAAACCTAACTACATATGTATATGTTTAGGCACATAAAAATGTATCTATTTATTAATTAAACCGAACAAAATAGTTAAATGAGTGATATTACAAAATTATTAAACAACAACATTTAAAAATGTAAAATTACTATGAAAAAGTATTAATAATGTATTACATGGCTGAAAACAATATTCTAGTTTACAACTGAAAAATGCAGATATTTATTAATAAAATAAGAAAGACATAGCAAAAGCATTGCAATGATGAAAAAATTTGAGTTACTATACAAAAATGACTCAATGTGACCATTTTTATTTAGAAAAATATATTAAATGTGAATTAAAATTATAATCTAATTTAATCTAGCTTTCCAATTAACCTGGCTTTATATATTTTGATTATTGCTGACTCTAAATTGGTTTGGATAGAAGCTTGTGCTAAATGTGTAAATAAATAAAATAAAAAAGTACAAATTATTCAAAATTTTGACTCTGCACTCTATTCACACGGCAATGCTTAAAACACAAAAATGTAGATATTTATTAAAAATAATAAATTACTATTAGAATTAATAATATTAAACTAAAATAAATTAAAATGTACAAACAATTTTAATAAAAAAAGAGTACATCTGTATAGTGATCCACTTGTTGAGAATAGGCTGCCATGTCCGGCTGTTAGTTTTGTTTTTTAACATAAAAAAAATCTGAAAAAAAAGCGATCTGGGAAAAATAGGTTGAATGTCATTTTTGGTCAAAATTAGGTTTTCATTAAATCATTATTCTGTAACATCTTGTCATCATCTTTGAAAATATCTTGTCAAATTTAATTTGTTTAGTGCAGAAAATTGATTTTATTGCAGCCAGCTGAAAAAATGGTGTCTTTCCCTTATGAACATGCTGCGGAGGTGCTTTCTCTTCACATCACAAAGACTGTTAACAAACCACCAAACATATCATAAAGGTGCATCAATGCACATTTCCCACCGGTCCTGTGTAAACTACAGCACACAGAGTTTATTTATTTATTAATTGTAATATTCCATTCCAGATGGCCATTATCTTGCTCGTCACAATCTGCTCAATCTTTGCAATGTCAGTTCCCTTTAAATTCTAATCAACAACCAATGAGAATCAAGTCCCATGCCCATGTCATATTTAAACAAAATGAGTTTCCATTTCATGCTGACTTCAACAAAAATGACAAAAATACAAAATTTCAGTCAAATTCAGTAAAATGAGTCTGTAGTGCTGTGTGTGTGTGTTTGTCATGATGGATTGAAATCATGAGGAGTTATTTGTCCTCTCACACTCCAGCGCTACATTAGTGAGTGTACGTTCAGTCCGTCAGTGATGGACGGCCCTCGCTGACCCCTCCTCCTGTCTGGGGCCACACCACTGATTTATATGTGTGTGAGGTATGTCTGTGTCAGGCACCAGTGTGTGTGTGTGTCATTATTGTTTCAGTAAGGGTCAAGAGGTTTTACTGTAGTATTACTGGTCTGTTGTCAGTAATCTGACCGATGTAAACACACACACACACAGCGTTTCTCTCAAGTCTTATCAGCTCCCTCACGCTGTTAGTGCCATCCTGCACAGAGAGGAGAGAGAGGAGAGATCGCCCTAATCTGACTGTAAGAATGTGCCGCCCGGGTCAGGTGGGGCATCTCCTCCTCTTCTTTGCTTTCCTCGGCCTATAATAATATACATATTTTATGTCTCATTACTATCCATCTCATTTTCTCCCTCCTCTTAATTTTCTTCTCCTCTTGTCTCATTTCACCTCACTTTGTCTCCTTTTCTCGTCTCATTGTCTTTTCTCATTGCACTTTCTTATTTTTGTCTTCTACATTCTTCATATTTTACCTCTCCTTTTGTCTCTTCTCGTATCCTCTCATTTACTCATGAATTATATCTCACCTTTTCTCTTTCTCATCTCATCACTTTTTAAGCTCTCTTGTTTTTTCTTCTCGTCTCATCAGTCACTCTGTAGTCTTTTGCAGGGTTTCCACAGGTCTTAAAAATCTTAGTTTGCTCTTTAACAAATTAAATCAGAGCAGAATTTTTGGAATGCATTAAGTCATGGCATTAAATGTTGCATTACACTGCAAAAAAAAACGAATATCTCTTTCAGTATATTGTCTACAAATACCTTTTATTAAATCATACTTTTGATTGAGATGCAAAACTATATTAAGTATGAAGTCTGAGAAATGTAACAAATTGAAAAAGGTCATTTTTCTGATAACATTGGCATATATTTGTTTTTGTTTTCTTCAAAGATTTTGACTCATTTCTTCATTTACATCAAGTTATGCTTTAAAATGTCTTTACTTGGTCTTAAAACAGTCTTTACAAATCTTACACTCACCTTAACAGGTCTCATCTCTCCTCATATTCTCTTCTCTCCTTGTCTCTTCTATTAGTTTTTGCCTCTTCATCTAATCTTTCCTCCACTTACGCTTTTCATCAGTTTTTGTCTCTTCTCTTTTAATCTCCTACTCCTTCTAATTGACTTAGTTCCTTTGTCTCCTCTTTTCTTCTACTTGTTTTCTCTTCTCTTCATAGTTATCATTATCTCATTATCAAAGTGCAAAAAACTCTTACATCTTACATGTCTCCTAATGTACAGGTATTTTATGTCAGAGAGGCTGAGAGAGTTGTCTGTGTGTCTGTGCCCTGTCTAAGGTTAGCTGGTGTGTGTCTGTATTGTGTTTGCAGAGGAGTTGACCTGTGAGCCGGCGGGTGATTTCCGCTGTGATAACCACCAGTGCATCCCCCTGCGCTGGCGCTGCGATGGAGACAATGACTGTGGCGATGGATCTGATGAACGCAACTGCAGTGAGTAACAGCAATGACAACTATTTGGTTACTAGCGCTCTTCTTCAAAATATCTTCTGTTATATTCAAAAGGCGTACGAAATTCATACAGGTTTTGAGAATTCTCATTTCTCAACTATTTCTTTGAATTCCTCATTACATAAAAACTATTATATTGCTTCTAAAGACTTGGATTTAAAAATGTGACCATGGAGCACAAAACCATTAGTAGCACAGGTATATTTGTAGAAATGTGTGTAAATGTGTAAATCTCACTTAAAAAAAAGTGGTTTTTTTGGACCAGGCTAACATAACTAAATCATACAAAAAACTACTTTTATTCCGTTTTTTTGTCATGCTGGCATACATTATTACTGGATGAACTGTTCCCTTAACAAAACAGAAAGAGACCTGTAGGTTTGCTTCACCAGAGAAACAGTAACAGTAAAGACAAAGATGAAGAGATTTAGAGGAACAAATTGGATAGACAAAGAGTGTGGAGGAGATGACGTGATGGCAGACAAGGTGCTTTGAGGTGTGAAAGGTTGACAAATGGTCTGGGCTAAACCTTTGAGCTGCATGTTGAAAGCATTGCTGATTTTTTCAGCACTTTCTCCTCCCTGCAGAAGAGCTGTAGGGGTGGTAAACACGAGTCACTCCTCTGATGAATTCAGCTATTAACTCACCTCCCAAAAATGGCCCTGAAGAGCAAGCTGTGTCTCATCACAGAATAATCACTGCACTCATTTGTGTCTTGTGTTTTGGTAAAACTGCGTAGGTGGCGTGTCGGCTGTATTTTGATCTTGTTAACACCGTGTGTTCACAAAGTGTACTTTTGCATTCTCATTGCACTATTATTGCACTACTGCATACTACAGTATGGTTAAAGGGATACTCCACCCCAAAATGAACATTTTGTCACTAATCACTTACCCCCAAACCTGTAAAAGCTTTGTTCGTCTTCGAATTTTAGATAAAAATCGGGAGGCTGTCCCATTGACTGCCAAGTACATTACACTTTCAAGGTCCAGAAAAAGATTGAAAAAGGTTGTCAGAGTAGTTGATCTGCCACCAGTGGTTCAATTGGAATTTTTTCCCTTACACTTTTCATATGTGTATTTACACTTTGATTTGAACAGAAACATCACTTCCTTCTGGTGCAGCGGACACAGAACAGTGCATTCAGTGGATATTAGGGAATTTAAAGGGATTAGTTCATCCAAAAATCAAAGTTACACCATGAACTACTCACCCCCAAGGCATCCTAGGTATATATGATTTTCTTCTTTCATATGCCGTACATCCGGTCATAGATCAAAATTCTGCTACGGTCAAGTTTTATTCTCCAAAATGGGGCTACGGTAAAGGGATATGGAGAAGATGAATCATTAAATAAAGTCATTTTTTGTATTTTCTTTGCCTACAAAAAGTGTTCTCGTCGCTTCATAACATTCATGTTGAACCACTGATGGCAGATGGAGTATTTGGACGATGTTTTTCATACTTTTCTGGACCTTTTATAGTGTTATTTACTTGGTAGTCAATGGGACAGTCAAAAAAGTTTGTCTAAAATATCTTAAATTGTTTTCCGAGGGTGAACCAAGCTTGGATTCAACAAGCTTCCAAACAAGCTTGGAACAACATGTGGGTACGTGATTAATGACTAATTTATTTTAGGGTGGGGTACCAATTTTTATGTAGACAAGTGGTAGATGCACGTCTATTGCCGCTACACCCTTGTGGCAAAAAAACTGATAAAACCAGTCAAAACATGTTTGCTAGTCTAGTTGTTTTAATACGGTCTTTAAGCCTAGATAAGCTGGTGTTTGCCTGGTTTAGAGAAGCAGCATGCTGTTCTTCCATCATGATCAGATTAAAAAAACTACTAAAAGCCACTTTAAAACCAGCCTGGACTATTCTGTCCTTGGAAAATAAAGTGTGGTTAATTGAAATGTACAATGCAATTGTCAAAAATGATTTTCTGTACATTTCCTCACCTTCAGGCCATCTAAGATGTAGATGAGTTTCTCAGTCCAAACAGCTGATAAAAAAAAAACATCTCAATAATCCACAAATAATCAGTCCGTCAATTCTTGTCTGGTGAGGGGATTTTTTTTTTAATAAGAGTTCTCTCCCCATAGTATTTACCAGTAAACACTGCCCAAAACCATTCCAAAGTCATATGTTAGTGTATTTTGATGTTAGAGTACAATAGGGGACAACACTTCGGAAAGCATTATTATAGAGTAAGCATCAGTTTAAAATGAAAAACTGATGACTGCCTGATGGCACCCGTTCACTGCGGTTTCATTGCAGAGAAATAATATATGTGGAGTATTCCTTTAATAACACTTGTAGTAAAATCATAGGCTTATATATTGGGCTTCTTATGTGTCCGCAGCCCCTCGTCCGTGCACAGAGAGTGAGTACCGCTGTGACAACCTGCACTGCATTCCTGACCGCTGGGTTTGTGACCATGACAACGACTGCGAGGACAATTCTGACGAGAGAGACTGCGGTGAGTGAAAGAAAAGAAGAGACAGCAGAAAGGAAAGACTATCAAAAGGGGAATGAAGTGAGCCGTGGCACTTGCCACCATGTTCAACATCATAATACCGTCTTTTTATTACAGATTGGTCCTCAGTGGGTGATATCTCAATGCAGTTGTGTGCCTGGATATCTTGTGAATGACTTACAGGAAGTGTGCGTAATGCATTCTCCGTGCCGTATTGAGAGCTTGTGGATGAATGTGTTTCAGAGCTGCGGACCTGTCCCCCGGGTTACTTCCAGTGTGCTAGCGGCCACTGCATCGCTGAGCGCTTCAAATGCGATGGCAATGCTGACTGTCTGGACTTCACTGATGAAAGCTCTTGTCGTGAGTGTTTCTTTAATCTATTTAAATTCTGAAATGCTCCTGAAATGTTACCAGAAGACAGCTGGGAGTTATATTGCAGTGCCCTCTGGAGTCCAAAAGGGTTGTGCAACTGTTCCCATCATCATGCAAATATGAGGAATATCACGGAACTTGACATTTTAAATATTTTGACAAGCTTTTTTTTTTTCATTTAAACACGCACAAGTGAAATGTTCACAATAAGATCAGAATCATTTTGAGCTGCCAGTAGGGTGACCATACGTGCCATTTTCCCCGGACGCGTCCTTGCCAGGATTTCTATATTGTTTTGATTTGTACATCAAG
>JAUMHP010039691.1:0-10504 GCA_032361065.1 Enteromius trimaculatus | reverse complement strand
GTGTCAGTGACAATTGTTCTCAAAAGATCTGATAAGTCTGTTTATTGCCTTTTACAACTGGCCTGCTACACCCGAGAACTTCCTTAGTCCTGCTTTCTCGGACAAGATTCAAATGTCTCTTTCTGTAGACGTGCAAGTTCAGTTTTCCTGTAAAGATTAAATTAAATTTCTTCAAACTTTACAGTGGATACTCTTTAGCTGCAATGGTTTAACTCAGCAGATGTGCACGATTTGTCTTGTAGCACTTCCCACAAATATGGAACGCTTTGATAAAATATTAGAAGCATAAATCCCATAATCCCATTGTGCATGAATGTTAATTTCCCCATTACAAAACATTTCTTGCCTCTAAATGATACATTAGGATACCTACTATTACTTACTGTCATAATTATGACATGCCAACTTGTTCACATTCTCATAGAACTAATAGTTACAACTGTTTTTTTTTTTTGAAAGTTACCACTTGAACTACCTGACCACCTTTCATTAGGTGCTATGCTTAGGCAACCTAGGCTCAATGGAAATATGTTCATCTATGTACATTTCAGCGTAATTCCAAAAACGTACAGTTGAAATGAACACTAGAGGGAGTAAAACTCCCACAACTGTTATTCTTTTTCACGCAAAGTATGATTTGCAAGTTCACAGTTTTGATTTAAGGTGCTGTATGTAGGATCGACACAGAGTGGTTGAACTAGGTATTGCAGTTCAGACAGCAACTAGTGCAATGACGATGAAATGTGCTGTGTTTAACTCCAACTGCCAACCCGGGGTTCTGAAACACGATTGGGTAAACTGACGGTGGGCGGGTTTCACAAACCAAAACAATGTCCTGCGTTCATTCCGCTCATTTTCAAAGGAGAATAACTGACTGTAGCAATGTTTTTCAGATACACAAGTATGTTAACTTAGCATGTTTCTTAAATATCTGCAAACATCTTATGGTATTTTTTATGAAATCCTACATACAGCACCTTTAATAAAGCCAATTTTTTTGTTTAATTAATTGAGAAATATTATGTTGTGAATTCAAACCAATTTTAACATGATGTTACATTTTTGCAAACTGGTATATTTCAACAATAGTGTCACATCAGCTTCTATGCATGGGTTTTTTATCTCATTACGTTTGCTTGGTGGCTCACGCAATACAATGTTGCACGTGATGAAGAACTCTGGTTCAAACCCTGTGAGTCAATGGATCAACAAAACAGCCAAACTCCACATGAGAAAGTTAAAATATTACGGTGGCATTAACAAATGTATTTTTATATCACTTTTGCATTTGTATTGGGTTCAAATCCAGTCCTCGTGTACCCCTGCTCTGCATATTTTGAATGTCTCTCTTATGCTGAGTTCAGACTGCATTACTTTCAAAGTAGCCGTGTCACAGATCTTTTCACACTGCATGATTACCTGCCGTAGCATAGAACCTGGTTTTGGCAAGTTCGATCTATCATCAAATATGATTTTAGGCATAACTCATGGGTGAGGTAAGTTTAGGTGTAGAGATATAGTCAAGTTGAATTTTTTGTATTAAAATGTTGACCCAAGGACACAGCAAAATCAGGACGTGCCTGGGGGCAGCATTCAGGCACTTCTATGTTTACACTGTATGATAGAGCGGCGACAGTGAGTTTCATACTACATGACTTAACAATAGTAAGAATCGCAGACTACTTTGTCCTGGATTGCAAACTACCAACAAAACACACGCGAGAAGTGACATGGAAACAAACAACAGGTCACGTGTGCAAGACCAGAGTTCTCATGTGAGACCTGATTAAAAATGGTAGCGTGCAAGAAGCTTGCCATACAAATTGCATGTGCGCTCATTTGCAAAGAAAAGATTATGGAGGAGTATACTTACCTTCTATACCTACTTAACTCCTCCCCCAACATCCCACTGCCCTGGATGTTGCTCTCTCATTGGCTGTAGATAATAGCTGATGTTATTTTCAGTAAGAACACATTTCACACGGCATGACAGGTCCAGATATTTAGCACGCCAAATATCTCACGAGTGTCGGAACTTACGTTTTAGCACCACTCACTGGACGTTTCACTTTGAAACTGCCGTGAAATGTGCAGTAAAGTATGTTATAACAATGCTGCAGAGGCACATATTTAATAACACTAGCCTATCATATTTTTATAAATCAGCATTACATCATTTATATCTGCGTCTTTTAGGCGGCTAAGTAAATATGAATTATACAGACTTGTATAATCTTGACTTACTTAAAGGACGTTCCCCCAGTTTCACAAACAAGGCTTAAGCTAGTCCCAGACTAAAGTGCATGTTTAAAATATCTTGCTCTGACAAATCTTAAAACGTCATTGTTCTGTGTTAAGATGCACACCTGTAATATTTTCTTATAAGGCATTTTTGTAAAAGCTTAAATCTCTTAATTAAATTAATGCCTAGTCCTGGCTTAAGGTAAGCCCCGTTTGTGAAACCGGGCCATTAATTAATATTTGTTAGAAGGACAGTTTCCCTGCACGGTAAAGAAAGAAAAGAGGCTGCACCAAACCAGCCAAAATAAAACTAACAGAAACAATAAGGTTGCCAATTTCAGTTTCAAGTGACCAAAAATAAGCTACCAAAATTAGATAGGGAATATATAAGATAAGCATAGTCACAGTACATATTAAAATGAGATAAAACACTTTTTTCTTCATGTGGTTTTCTTCCCTTCTCTCTCTCCTGGTCCTGACTGCTTCAGAGCTCTGAGAACAGCTAAACAGCAGAACAACTGAATGGAGAGGAAGAGCAAGAACTGTGCAAAGAAAGAAACAAGGAAACTCCAAATGGACTGAAGCATAAAAAACCCAGAAGCGCACTGAGGAGGTACAGTTCTGGCATCCCACTGAAATCATCTTCCACCCCAGTAATATTGTGCAATAAGTAACAGGAAGAGTTTGGCTCCTCAGTGTTGAAGATATCACTGGAGATGTTCATCTCTTCACTGTGTGCAGTCAAAAACATTATGAGATGTGTGTTTTATAGTTTAGCAGAATATTTAAAATACTGCAGTATTAATAACAAATTAGAAAACAAGAAAAAATATGTTCTTCACAGTGTTCAGAACTGATTTTATTTTATTTTTTACATTTTTGCCCAATCACCTCTTTACCTTTCCCCTCTTTAAAGATGATTTGCTCCATCCAATTTAATTTAAAAAAAAAACAAAACAAAACAAAACAAAACAAATTAATAGATATTCAGTCAGAGATCTTTTTTAGTCATGTTTAGCTGGATGTCTGCTTTCCAGCTTGAAACGTTCATGGGATAAAACTCACGGGAAGTGTCCTGAAACCCCTACATGCAAATAAAGTATACATACACGACATGTAAGTGATAACCAAAACCATTAATCTCCACAATGTACACAAGAGAAAATAAAGTTAACATTTCCACATTAAGTGAAGTACATTCATGGTCACCTCGTTGTCAAATACAACCCATCACACCCCTGAGACCCATCTACTGCATATAAAAT
Source organism: Enteromius trimaculatus (assembly GCA_032361065.1). Classification (NCBI taxonomy): domain Eukaryota; kingdom Metazoa; phylum Chordata; class Actinopteri; order Cypriniformes; family Cyprinidae; genus Enteromius; species Enteromius trimaculatus. The sequence goes on along the minus strand of JAUMHP010039691.1, from coordinate 6,998 downwards.
ACTGCATATAAAAACAGATACTTTTCAGTTGCAATGGTTTAACTCAAAAATAACATCAGCACGATTTGTCCTGTGGCACTTCCATGTTAATTGCCCCATTGCAAAACATTTATTAAAACCTGTCAAAAATGGCGGCAACAAAGCTGAATTATATATTTAATATTAACATCTTTAAAAATGAAAATTAAAAACAGTCCTTTTGGTTTTCCTTCATTCTCTGTCTTACAAAATCTGTTTAAACTAATATCAGTTACAAAAATTTCACATTGTGCTGTGTGAAACCTAGGGATAATAAATATTTAAATTACCCTTTCAATCCATAAAGATGATATGTGCCATGCAATTTAATAAATACACAAAATAACAAATTGGATGAATTGGATGAATCTCAAACGTTAAAATCTGGCACATGACCTGAAACCCTGACAATACATTTATATCTGTATATGTGACAAGTGACATTATACGCTTCTTAAAGACAATTCATCTCTACAATTAGACATGAGGAAATAAATACTTCCACATTCAGTGAGGGACAAACTACAAAACTCATTAATGATCATCTGAGTGGCTTGAACCCAAAATAACTTTCAAATACACACCACCACATGCCAAATAGCCACCTGCTGCATACAAAACACTAAAAACGATGATCTTCTGTCACAGTGGTTTTGCTCAAAAACAACATTGGCAGGTGTGCATGATTTACCTGAATTCATGGAAATATTACAAGCACAAACCCATTAAAGTAAAAACTACAGTATACCTATGTTTAATGAGCTATTATAAATTTAACTAGCAAATGTCTATTCCTCTAATAACAATGGAGGTTTTATCTTGTCCCATGAAAGTTTTTTTTTTTTTTTTCTTTTGGAATTTGTGGAATTAATATTCTGTTTATTTTGTCCTGTCACACAGGGTTGTGTGAATTGGAGGAAGACAAAGGAGACATCAGGTTCAACTTATTTTAATACTAACAACCTAACTTCACAGTGATCAGACAATCAAAGAGAGAACAGACTGGACCTTAAATACAAATACAACAACATTAATAAACTAGAATCAGGTGAAATGAATGAAGTAATCAAATAACTAAAGGAAATCTAAGTCACAGGAAGAACAGAAAACACAGGAACATGACCAAATAAGGAAAAACAGGAACTTAACAGGAATATAAACATGACATGTTATATACGCTTGTTAATTACCCCATCACAACACAACTTAAAAACTTTTACGTCACCTGTTAATGTACTGTAATGTTTAAAGTGTAAACAGACTATAAAAACTACTTATAAAAGCATTGACAAACTTCAGATATTATGTGTATAAATGACACCACTAACCATTTTTTAAAGAAAATTACTAGTCACATATATTAAACTTTTCACTAGTTCCCACTTCCACTGCGATAAAACAGCTTGTTTGGCGGACTTTCCGGGGGACAGGCAGGGAGCCTGGTGGCCTCCGAGCCCTAGGAGGTTTAACCCCCTAGGAAGCTAGGGTTAACAGATGCTCGGAGCCCAGCCTGGCCCCCGCGTGCCCCCGGAGGAAGGTAGTGGATGATATTTAAGGCGGAGGAGAGGAGATTCGCAGGGTGATTAATAATGAGGAGGCAGCTGCGATCGTTCGTGCATGGTTCTCCTGAAATTCGATTAATTGCTTAATCGTCATTTAAATGGCCATTTTTAAATCTCTAGATAGAAGAAAATTAGCATATGGCACAGTTGCTTACAAGATGGCAACACCAATTTGCATTCAAAGCCTGGTCCAAACACTTTCAATAAAATCTTTATAGATCTATATTTCATCACTTTTTATTTGTATCTTTTGACAGGGTGACAGCAGATGGATTATGCAGATGATTAAAGTACAATTTTTAATATTTAACAAAGGGCAGTTTTCTCACCCGGTAAAGAAAGAGAAGAGGCTGCTCCAAACCAACAAAAGAAAAACAAATCAAAATAATGAAGAAGATTGGGTCAGCAGGTCCTGCTCCAAAAAAAAACATCAAGATTATAAAGGGAATATATAAGATAACTGTGCTCACAGTAGTTATTAGAATGAAATAAAATGCTCTTCTCTTCATGTGGTTTTCTTCCCTTCTCTCTCTCCCTCTCTCTCCTGGTCCTGACTGCTTCAGAGCTCTGAGAACAGCTAAACAGCAAAACAACTGAATGGAGAAGAAGAGAAGGAACTGTACAAACAAATAAAGAAAGAAACTCAGCATATACTTGAGCGTTAAAAAAGTACCAAGCACACCAGAGACCAAACTTGACATGCATGTAAAGACAGAACAGATCACTCTATATCTGAAAGGTTTGTACTTCAGAAAGGTTACAGGATGAACCACTGCCAGGTAACGCTCAACACAGATCAGACACTGAAACAGAGGACGACCGGTGAGAGCGAGGCCATCCAGAAAATACACAACTAACAAGATCATTTTAAATTTGTAAGAGATAAAAATAAAAACAGACTGCACACATATGACGACCTCAAAGACATTAAGACTGAGACTGAAGAACTCTGCAGGAAGTCCATTCCCTGTTCCTGTCACTATAAGCCAAATCACATAGGAGTTAATAGGAAATACCAGAATTGCACTGAGGAGATACAATACTGAAATCCCAATGAAATCATCTTCCACCTTAGTGCCGTTGTAAAATAAATAATTGGAAGCGTCTGACCCATCATTGGTGAAGATCTCAATGGAGATGTTCATTTCTTTACAGTGTGCAGCAAACTGTGAATGAAATACAAGTGTTAGCATACCAGAACATTCTGGGACTGTACAGAGTAAACCTGATCAAAACTACTTTAAAATAGCAAAAGAAAACTGTTCTATTCTTGACACATTTAAAATGCTATTTTAAATAGCAAAAAAAATAAATAAATAATTAAGTCAGACGGTTTTAAGCTCCTTACCCTTTTCTATCTTTAATATGCTTCGTGCAAATTAGAAGAAAAAAAAGATATCTATTTTTAGCCACATTTAGCTGGACTGTTTGGCTTCCAACTTGATCTGTTCATGGAATTAAACTCACATTTCAAAATATAGGACCTGTACTGAAACCCTGACATGCAAATACATGCGTATGACATGCCAGTGACATCATAACTTTAAATAACTTCATCTCCACACATGAGAAAATGTGTTAAAAGGACAAAATTCTCAGAGGTCCTTCATTATCGTTTGAGTGACATGAGTCCAACATACTCATATGCACAACCTCACACACTAAAGAGCCACCTGCTGCATACAAAACACTGAAAACAGACCCAGCAAACAGGGGACGTCCTCTTAGGTCGACATTTTCCACAACATTTATGTAATGTCAACAATATAAACGAATAGTAAAGTAATGTTTATTTTTCATGTGTGCTGTTGCAGACTGTTGCCTAACTGATGTAATTTCTGAAATGACAGTCACACTCCACATAACTGCATATGAGTACAGTTGATACAGTTTTATAGATTGTCAGCGATTAAGATTAATATAAAGGTAATTTAAAAAATACAAATCATGCTTATGTTGCATGTGTGTGTATTAGTCAATTTGGGGCCCCAGGCAAATATAGGAATAACATATGCACACATTAACTGTTAGTTGCTGCTGCACAATGGTGCCACATAAGTCCAGTGTTACTACATTTTTCATGTGCATATTATTATGGGATCTGTCACGGTCGCTGTGGATAATAGAGAGCGCTGGAGACGTTGAAATGAAATATTATATTCTTTTAATAAACTTAGAAAACAAACACGGAGAAATCCAACTTGATACAAAGACACGCAACACATTCATTGACGGATAAAATCAAACTAAAAGGACATGGGTTTTAAACACAGAACACTAATCACAAGACAGGACACAGCTGGGGAAACACAGGTGGAAGGGAATTAACTTATAATCACATCACAACACAGGAAAGACCATATATGGGAACACAGGAAGGGAGACAGGAAGACATAAACTGAAACTAACACAGTGAAAACAAAACTAAACCAAGAATACAAAAACACAGAATAAACCAAACTAAACAGACATAAAACGTGACATTACCTCCCCCTCCTGGAAGCCACGACCCGTGGGCACATAGCCCAAAATTTTCTTGGGGAAGCTCAACTCCTTAGGCTGTGGTACTGGCAGAGTGGCAGACTCTTGCTGTGGCTCTGGCAGTTTAGCAAACTCTACTAGTAGTGATCTTGGGGCTGGAACAGGCTGTATACAAGGGACTGGAATCCATATGAGTTCACCCTGCCACAAATCCAGCACGTGGCAGGTTGCAGGGAATGCCGGCTCATCTACGTGCTCAGGCAGCGCAGCGGGCTCTGGAGGACGCTCGTGCAGCGCGAGTTCAGGCAGGCGCTCGGATGCGCAATGTCAGGCAGGCACTCTTGCAGAGCGAGTTCAGGCAGGAGCTCGGGAAGCGCGAGTTCAGGCTGAGGTTCCGGAACTGGAATCCTTCTTTTTAGCTGTAATCTTGGGACGATCTCCGCCGACGATCAAGCCTTGAGCCGGGCAAGGCAGGATGGCCTCCTGGGTCTGTGTATTTATAATGCCTGAGTTCCAGCCTTAAGCCTCGTTCACACTAGCAGCGACACGCAGCGACAAAGCGACGCGATCCCATTCATTTTAATGGAGAGCTGGCGATATCCGGCGACAAGAGCGACAGCGGCCGTCAGCGACCGTTGGCGACCGGATGTGGGTGAATCTCTCAACTTTATGCAAATGAAGAGTGTATATTGTGTATATTTATATTATATTCAGTCATTTCCCTCCAAAATGTTTGTATTTGGCGGCAAGAAACCTATTCACTGTCAACAATGACGTTACTAAGAAACCAGTAAAGAGAACGCCCACTAGCGACCTCATCGCCAGGCTCTAGCGTTATACAGCGACAGAAGTCGCTGCTAGTGTGAACGAGGCAGTAGTTGTCATTCGTTAGTGTTGTATGGAGATGTGTAATGCTCTGCTCCTTTGCCTCAGTTTATTAAAGTTTATGTTTGATTGAAACAATTCAGTCGATGCCAGCATGTTTCTACACATTGTGACAGTAGAGAAGCATGTTTACAGTTTAGAGAAATTCTGCACAGTTCATGATTAAAAATAATTTAAAAGCCTACAATGTATTGACTGCCTACATAGACTACCATAATGTTTTGAAGGAGAATTTTTCATTGTTTTGTTGGTTCATGCTGAACTTTATATTAATTAGTCAATTTATATTGCCACTGTGTTTAGGTTACAGTACATTGTCTGGAGAGTTTTTCAGTGTCCCAAATTTGTTTGTATTCTATTTATTGTGAAGGGGCCAATTGTAATCTTCATAATGAAAACATTGACGTGTGGAGATTTAATTTATTTACATAAAGTAAAGGAATGTATTCTATGAAACATGTTTAAATATAGTTATTTGAAAATTCTCTTTAAAAAATATACTTGCATATAAATATAATATGTATAATATATATATATATATATATATATATATATATGTACAGAACTATTGTAACGATCAGCTGGATGTGCCAGCCCAGCTCTGGATGGCACTCCAGGGGCCTATTTCACAAAGGAGGTTAAGTGAAAACCTGAGATAAGGGAAAACTGAAATAAGGGAAACTCTGGGTTTTCCATCTCAAAAAGGCAGGTTTGTCAAATCCGAGAAAGCAGGGTAACTCAAGCCTGTTTCTGAAAGAGAGGTAACTATTACTCAGAGTCAGTTACTGTGGTAATTTACTCTCTGAACCTAACCGGGAGCAGGTTTTAATCTCTAAACTCTGAGTTTCTGTCGGTCTCCTCCCCTTTTTTAAAGATTCAGCCGTATTTCTCGCCGTAGCCTTAGTCATTCAAAGCCCACATTTAGGACACAAACAGAGAAGAAAGTTACGAGAATGGCTTGTCCTTTTTTGAAGGATCCCATAGATGAAGAGGCTGTATTAATTCGAAGAGAATTACATTTACGTCGGGCAAGGATTTTGAGACCCAGAGTGGATCTTTTTTGTCTTTTCCCTTGTAACGGTGGTATTGTGTGGTTGAGCTATCCGGGATAATTGTTAAAAATCTGTTAGTAGATACTAAGTAGATACTTTTCTAGCGGTCGAACATTAATAACCAATTGTGGGTTTTTTTTTTTTTTGGGCTCAAGTTTCATCTTTAAGTAAAGTAAAGTCTGAGCACTGGTTTATACACTGAATCATGGTCTAGGGCTTTGATGACAGCGTCAGCACTCGGGTTCGCTTCCTGTGTCCATTGGAATGTTTTTTTTTTTTTTGCTTAAAAAACAAATAAAATAATTATTTTGGGCAACCACCGTTACACCCCATAACGTTACATTTTTGTTTGAGCGTTACAGTTTTTCGTTGCAATCAATTAAGTTACTTATATCCATAAGCTAATCTGTTCTTACATCACTAACATGGCTAATCATGGCCGTGCTCTTACATTTCTTTGCTAATGGAAGCTTTCTGTATCAGGGATGCAGAGTAAGTAAGGCCACTGTATGCACTGTATGTATTAAAAAAAAAAACAACAAAAAAAAACATGACATGCTCAACCCTTACCTGATTGAATTATATTTTTAAATGTTATTTCAATACCTGCAGGATTGCACCTACATGACAATTACAATTAGATTCAACAACATAGTTTTAAGTTTTACCTTTGATATTACTGCAAAAAATAATATTAGCTTATAATAATATTGATAAATAATATTAATATTAGCTTCAAATCATCTCACTGAACTATCCCTGCATGTACTGTAACTAGACTGTGAAAAAGTTAATAAACGTCACACATACTTTTTTATTATACTTAAATACTGTATGTGCTCATATTTGCTGTAACTTTGCATAAGCACATCAAGTTCAGCTGGAGAAAAAAATGCCAACGTCTTTTTTCAGATGCTGCCATGGCAACCTGATCTCACAGAATTGCGTGAAATAACCACGAACTCTTAATGCATAATTCCGTGTTAGTGTCACGTAATGA
>JAUMHP010039690.1:0-10507 GCA_032361065.1 Enteromius trimaculatus | reverse complement strand
TATGTTCTAAGTAGCTGAAAAAAGCTCAAATATCAGAGCATGTCCAAACATCTCAACTGCCCCAAAATCACCTCAGGGCTCAGACCGTTAATGAACACATGCTACAGGTAGCTTACAGAATCAAATCTAATGAAGTTTTAATTTGCCAAGACACCACTTTGAGTCTGGGTTTTGGTCAAAATCATCTTGAATAGCGCACAGTTCATGCCACCGGTGTTTGTGTATTTACCTGTGATTCTGGAGGACCGTCGGTGGAAAACGGTCCTGAAGATTCCTCACAAACGGCAAGACTCCTCACCAGCTTCAGCTTTGCATTCGACTGAGACAGAGATGAGAGATACAGGACAAAGAGATGCATAATAGAATTAATTAATTAATAGAATGTGTTATATTTCATGCAAACAGAAGAACAGCTGCTATACTGTGCTGCTTCTAATCAGGAGTCAATATGAAATCAGTCTACTTGAATTTCACATTTCAGCTGTGAAAACTTCTGCATTCCTAACCTTCCATTAAAAACATAACACTCCGCAGCATCTTTTCTGCTGACGCAAAGGAGACGGTGACAGCAAGGAATCACATGCTGCCTGCATGATTATATTTATGTAACTAGTACAAAGTGGTAATCACTAGCTGGAAGCTCTCTGGCAGAAAGCCTGTCAATTAAAGAATCATAATGAGATAGAGAAATCTGAAATTACACAAGGCATCTCCTTAGCACTTAAAAATACATCCTGCTGAAAGTATAAATTCAGAAAGCTTAAACAGGAGCTTCCCACAATGTGTTTCTCCGATCAGATTCTAATAGATATAGACCTGCTGAATGTTACATCAGGCACGTTAATGCTTTGAAAAGGTTTAATTTAGTTTTGTAAGGGCGGTTAAATGTGGTCTGTGTGTGTGTGTGTGTGTGTAGAACATCTGGACAGGACAATCACCACACTTGGCAGGTTTGCCAACTAGTGCAAAGGTAACAGAACTGAGCGAGAGGTCGACAGTGCTCAATCCCCAGCAGCAGTGATGAAAACCAGATATCAGACCCTGCATTCATTAAAAGGACTGCTCCGGTTTCATATGCATTTAACATACATCTATAAAACGCTTTATTTAGAGACTTGGGAATCTTTGAGACTTGTCATGAACCATTTGACCCAAGTCTATACAAATGAAAATGCATTATTACCTGCATTTTATTTAATATAATATTTTGTTTTATTTAAAAATATATTTTAGCAAATATTCTTTAGCGTTTTTGGATGTCTTTGTAATTTATGAAATTATTTTATATTTCTCTTTTTCTTGCGTTATATTTCTTTTTTTTTTAATTTCATATACAATTAACAAAAAGCAAAACACATTAACACTCTAACACTAGTGTTCTCTCTCTCTCTAATATATATTATATATATAGAATCTTAAAAAAACCTTTCTATGTGTACTACTACTACTACTACATGTACATTAGGCTAACTGAGACTTGTAAATCACTTTGGATAAATGACTTAATGTAATATATCTATTATTATTATTTTTCATTGAGATCTCTCAAATTATTATACTGTCAAATACTGCATTTTAGCATTGAAATCATAAATTAAAATATATGATGAACATTACTATTATTACATTTATTCATTTAGCAGACGCTTTTATCCAAAGCGACGTACATGTGGGGAAAACAGCAAGCAATTAGTAAAATATTAGATAAAACCTACAAACAAGATTTCACGCAGTAAGACATGTAACTGAAGCTACAGAAACACAGATGTGTATGAGTCTGTAACACGGAGGATAAACTCAACCGACTGCTAAAGCCTGTCATGTTCAGGACTGAACTACAGACAGCAGCAGAAGTGTGTGTGTGTGTGTGTGCGCTCACACGCTTTACCTTGGCTCGTTTCCTAGTGTGGCCGTGATTCTGACAGCGTCGCTGCGGGGAAAGACCAAAATATTTTTAGTGACCATTTAAATCATTCATTAATGATGAACTTCAGCACCAAACAAAACCTTAGCGGGGAAATGACACACTTCACAAACAGCTAGATGACCGATAGCACAAAATGCATTTTATTCAACATCAAGATTTTACCTCAAAATAGAGCTGTGTATTTAAATACCAATATCAAAAAATAAATCGGCAAGTATTTACATGTGTATTAGAGAAAATATGTAAAATATTTCCTTTCTTTCTAATCTTTTTTCCAGATCACTTAAAAGCTGCTGTGTGACGGATCAAATAGTTTTATATGAAGGAACTATGAAGGAAACACATTTAGCGAATAAATTCCTCCATACTGAAGTCTCAGAAACAAAGAAGTTATGACTTGTCCACACACCCCTAAAACAACTGGTTTATACCTTTTCTACATCACAGAGTGGGTTTATTTTCAAACTTCACCCAAATGTTTACACACCCTAGAGAGGGTCTCACCTGTGCATCCTGGGAGAGGTTGTCGTCTGGTTCTGTGCTGTCAGTGTTGGAGTCTTTAGCGGGCGCCGATGGGCTGTTTTTACCTCGGATGCCTGTGAGAGCCTCTGTGGACAGAGAGCCGTCGCCCTCCTTCATCCCGTCGGCTGTGAAGACCACAGACATGATCCCTCAAAGAGCACACCTCACAAACCCTGAAACACAGACGGACACAGGCATGAGATGTTTTTAGATTTATTTGGTCATCAGTATTTTTTTTTTTTATCAAACACAGCTCAGTCAGTCTTTACCTGACACACCTGGGGCTGTAGTGTGATGGTGTGTGTTCTTCTGCGTGTGTGTGTGTTTGAGTGTGTGTGTGTGTGTGCTCTATGGCTGAGATGAGGGCGGGAGGGACGTCATGTTGAACCAGTGTCTTCTCAGTTTCCTTGCATGCTGGGCGACGTTCTTATAGACAGCAATCGTCACAGCTCCACCTGCTGGAGAGAAACACTGCTTAGATGAGACGGAAAGCACTGTATAAAAAGATTAACACAAGGTATATATGTTTAAGAGTGAATACGGCAGCAGGCGGTATGAAAGCATCTGCGTGTGTAAACAGACATGTAGCAGTACGGAGTGTGTGTGCATGAAGTCATATGCCCTGTTTGGCATGAAATACTAGCACACTACTTACTGAGGAATGTGCAGTATATACCGTACGCCACCTACTAGGTTAAAAACAGCAGTATGCGATAATTAACACAGTTGTCACATGAACCTATATCAGGAACAAAATCAGAATGAGCTTTACTGCCAAAAGTGTTCAAGCACAACAGAAATTAGTCTCTGAGAGAAACACAGAAATTAAGCAGAATAAAAAAATATTTGAATATAAATAATTAAATGATATAAATTGATCAAATTAAATATTTACACATTTATACCATTAAAAATACAGCAGAAATCTAGAAAAGAGAAGAGAAGAATCCAGAACACAGAAATAGAGCAAAATAATGAATAAAATATAATACAATTATAAAAAATAAATAAATAAATAAAATAAATTAAAAACACAACAATTTCTTTTCTTTTTTTGGAAATAGAACACAGAAATAGAGCAAAATAATAAAATAAAATAAACAAAATGAATTACTAAAAAAAACAAAAACAAATAAAATTATACAAAAACATTAAAAAACAAAATCAAATTAAAGAGAAAAAACATCTTAAAATAAATAAAATAATAATAATAATAATTTAAAAATGTATATATTTACACACACACACACACACCACATATTAACGTTTATGCAGATATTATATAGTAATAGTAGTATATAGTAATCTGGAAAATGTACTACCCAAAAATTGTGTCTGTATGTATAATTTTGGTATAAATAATTGGATGCATGATTAATCTAACAGCTTAACTGCAGCAAAACAATATGATTTATTTTGTGTAAGAGGACGATATCATATCACTCCGTGTTCATTCATTATACTTTAAAATAGAAGAATGCATTGTGGGATACAGTGCATCTAACGCAGTGTACTGCACATTTGGGAAATGTAGGTCACCCAGGATTTCTGCACGCAGAATGTTCACACATTGCAGTATACACACTACATACTCAGGAGTGTGACAGGATGCCATTCTTACACAATAATGATAAATAATTAGAGCATTCGTCCAAAAGCACATTAGACCCGTGTGTGTGTGTGTGTGTGTGGATGAGTGACAGTTTGTGCACTAGGTTCTAGATTGAGTAACTTGCCATCTGCTGTAAAACACACACACACACACACACACAGGCAATGCTTTCAAAAGCACAAGTCGAGCACATAATGCAGCAGCGGAGTGACTGAGGCGAGAGAGCGAAGGAAACTCCAGAGCTGACGTCATACTGCAGAGAGACTGAAGCAGACGGGTGGAGAGAGACTGAGCGCGCTCAGATAGCTGGGATTCCCGACTGCAGAAACCACGTCATCGGCAGCACATGACACCACCGACCAATCACACACACACACACACACACACACGGGTGCTGCAGCAACGAGGCCATCCTTAAGAATCAACTGAAGCAGATGAAGAAGATGAAGAGCTCTGAACGAGGGAGAAGAGCGTTCATGAATGAGCCGTCGCTCGCTCTCTCTCTCGGTTGCCAGGGAGACAAAGACGTCAGCCTCAGCTGCTTGAGCAAGAGAGATTTGAACATGAATATGAGGCAAACACTAATGTCTTCAGGGTGTAAAGTGGAGCACATCGCTCAGCCGGACCACCTTAATGGTGCCAGATATAAATAAAGCCCAATCTGTCATACGCTGTCATATTATACAACACACCTGAGCAGCTGTGCACACATGTGCTGACACACACACACGGAGTGACCCAGTTAAGACTGCTTTGATGACAACACACTCTATTGTGTCAAATTACCTTCGCTGCAGTGCAAGCATATATCTAAGAAAATAGTTCAAAACTATGATATCTGTGCTCTGAGAAGTAACAAACATTAAACACACAAAAATAATAAGGCCTTATGGTTTACAATGGAAACATATTATATTAAACTCCAGATCTGAAGTTTGAATGTTGCCTTATTTTTTTTTTTTTTTAATCAAAACACATTTTAAAGATCACAAATTAATTAAATTAATTTTAATCAAAAAATACTTTAATTTATGGCATCTGAACAGAATCTGCATGACAGTCTTTCAGAGAACCAATTTAATTAAAGATGTGAAGATGCATCGTGATTAAATACTAAAATACTACACAAGTAGAAATAAAAGTAGAAGAAAAAAAAATAAATAAATAAAGCTAAAAGCAGAAGAAAAATAACAGAAAAAAAAGCCTGTCACTGTTCAACATGAAGACAACAGATTTGGGAAATGCAGTGTGAAACAACAAAAGGTCAAAATCTTTGAACAAATAACCCAAAAAGTGAGATGAAATAAACTGCATACTGTACAAAAACAATAAAGCCTTAAGACCAATATAATGCCATGCTATAAAATACATGATTCCTAATGCCTATCATCATTTCTATAGATTCTAGCTGTGTAATAGACCTGCAGTTGTGTATTATGAATATTGTTGTCTCTTTGGCATTTTGCTTTGGATAAAATCTGCTAAATGCATAAACGTAAATGCAGATGAAATGTGAGCAGGACATATTTTCACAGACTCGCTTAAAACAGACTGAAGGAGAGAGAAAATTAGAAAATGCCAGAATGAGAACGAGAATAAAGAACGAATGACTTCTTGTGATGCTGTGGTTTTATAACGCTGCCTGCATGTGTGGGCAGATGCTGTGTGTGTGTGTGTGTGAGCGAGAGCGCTCATTGATGGTCAGATCGCTGTAAAGCGCTGAACTGCAGGGAAAATGCGTCACTGAAGGATTCCCTGCTTTAACAGATCGTGCGGAGAGCAACAGCACAGACCGAAGGACGGAGCAAGTGAGGAAACCAATAATGAGAGAGGGGAAGGAGGGATGATAGAAAGAACAGCAGAGGAGGGAGAGATGAGTCAGAGTCGCTCCCACCGGACTGAGTGGGCTGAGAGGGGGAGGATGACGTCACATGACCTGACGATACAGAGCGAACGAGCACTACATCCTATAGAGAGAGAGAGAGAGGTCCCATCTCCTCAACCAAATTGTTTTTTTTCCTTCCTCGAGACTCTTTTTTAATGGTTAAATAAAACATTTTTTAATCAAAAAGCTTGTCTACCCCGGTTGAAACAAAGTACATTTCCGCAATGGAACTTTTCATCTATATGGTCTATATGGAGTGACGTTAGTGTACGCACACCAAACCAGATACCTGGCATTTAAAAAAAAAAACCATGTAAAAATATTTACTACAAAGACATGGAAAACAGTGATAACGGCATTTACCTGTTGTCTACAGTGTTGGGTTGTTTTCTCTGCTTCAATGTAAGTTGTCATTAAAAGAAATTTAGTCTGAAACTTTCTTCCGAATTTTGCATGCTAAAAAATAAACACGGCCTCATGCTGAGTCAATCACGTTTAAACTCGGATTAGGTTTGATTTTCTGCTTTTTCTCATCCGTAGCTTGTATTTTGATGAGAAAGGAAGCAGAATACGAAAAAAAAAACCTGGAAAAAAAGCATGCAACATTTTCTAATTCAGTGTGCATTGGAAATTATTTATTTTATTTATTTATTTTTGGAAATGCCATCATGGATTTTTTTTTTTTAACAACAGAGTAAATAATAAATGTAAAAATGATTTGCCAATGAAGAACCATTTCTGGTTCCCCAAAGAATGTTAAAATAACCATTTTAAAAATCTATTTTTACACTATAAAGTTTGCAAAATGCAAGTTCTACAGATGTTAAATGCATCTCTTGAAACTACAAAATGGCCAACGATGGCATGCTTTTTAACACCGGTGAAGGAGGAACATGTGTGATTCATAATGATTTTCCTCCACAACAAACATCCAAGCATTTAAGCAAACCCAAACTAAGATTAAATGCAAAACTTAACTTAAACACAAACTTAAATGCATTCAGACTCTTAGCTTCTGATGTCCAGATGCATATACAACAGATGCAGTTAGAAATGGTAGAGTATGTTACACAATCAGACATAACGCTTGTGAACTCTGATCAATAAGAATAGGAGCTCGGATCCAGGAATAACACCAACAGCGCTCCGCTAGACCACCATGCATCAGTGGACGAGCTGAGGCTGTGTGGGAGATATCGTTCAGCCCATCTCCATCTTTTATTCTCTAAAAATAAGTGTGTCAGGTTCAAATCTGGGCCTGTTTTGGCTCCCATTACGAGCCTTATGCAATCCTCACTTCCCTCCGCTTGAGACCGAGAGAAAATTCTCAATGATGGAACTGACGCCCCATTGGACGAGGCCTCCGCCAATAGCATGAGGAGCTCCATGGCAACAGGCTCTGTCACCAAGAGAGAATAGCTCTCCCTCCGCCCCATGTGGTGCACATCTGCCCCGTACCCCAATTACACACACACACACACACACACGTCTGTGAATCACCCCAACTACCCGAGTGTGTGTGTAACGAACACTTCACCCCGTCACACCCTCTCTATCCATTCAGTCTCCCTCACTCGCAGAGATGAACGCCAATCACATCTGTGTTCCTTCCGGACTGACACAGGTAGTAGGCGACATTACAGCCAGTAATGTTTGCTATTTCTGTACTGGGCGCAAGCCAGAACGCTGGTTTGCCATCATAAAATCTCAGTCCGTTCGCAAAGAGCTTGATTGACAGGCGATCTGACTCATTTAAATTGGTGAACTTAAACGTGAAAAATGTTGTGTATTGACATCCTTCCACAGTTAAAATAAAATACATTCTTATGTTTATTTCATGCCAAAATATGAAAAGACAAACACAAAACATAATTTGTACACTGGCTAATTTTGAGCTACAAACCATAAAAACTAAAAAAAAAAGAAAAATAGCTGGTTTTCATACGAATGAGTTCATTAATCCAGTGTCTAGCGATCCCAATGCTCCAAATAGAAACTAAACATCTACAATTATCTTATTTGTGCGTGTTCTTGAAAGGAGTACTATTTCCTCTGCTTGCTTCTTGCGCTGCTGCATGCCTTTTTTATTATTTGGGGAGATATATATATATATATATATATATATATATATATAAATATATCAGTGTTACTTTAGTATCGTTACATAATTTTTTTTTTTACCTTTTTATTATATATACTTTATATATAAACTTTAATGGATGGAGGACACGTCTTTCCAGTTCAACAGAAACCGCTAAACTGTCAAAAGTGCAACAGATATATAACAAAAACTCACAAACTTTGTTTTCAGAACACTCAGAACAGCCTTTAACTGTTCTCGCATCAAACCCTGCTGTCTGTGAGCTAAAATACATTTAAAAATCATGTCTAAAGCAACAACTACTCAGCCTCAGAACCACAAGAAAACCCACATAGTGCACCATCCAGGACATTCATCTGATGAAGATGTAGATGTTTACACACATAACATGATGTTAACACGAGCAGTGGTTCACCCGGAGCACTCATGAATCTTTACAAATCTATATATAAACGACATGCAAATAAATATAGGTATACAGTAAGAGTTTTTGCATACAGCGCTGTATTTTGTTACTAGCGTTTAATGATAATTATACAAGATAAGTGAGCAAACAAAATAACCAACTAGAATTGAGAGCAAAATAAAGGATTCCCAAAAAATCTGCATAAAGCTAGCATGAGATATGATTTGCTCTGACAACCATTTGATTCAATTACAGCTCTTTACTAAATGAAGCGATGCATCACAAAATCTGAAACATGGGCATGATTCGAATCAATGATCTTGGAACGATTCATAATTATTCTCAAAAATGTGTTGCAAATAGACAAAAGAAGAAATGGGGCGTCTGGATTTGGTTGGTTTAACCAGCTGAAAGCAGAGAATATATTACAATTTAGACCAAGTACTTTTTACATCAATTATTAAATTCCATAACAGATGCACTGAAATGAATCAACGCAGATCTACGCATCACTGGGTTCTGACACACACAGAAAAAAAGCATCTGAATGATCTGCATTTAATGAATGAGATTCTCAAATTGGTGCCATCAAATCAGCTCCTCAGAAGAGTTCCTACATAACTAGCCTTTACAGACGCATCAGAGCCCATGCGACAAGACCTCTAAACGAGCCTAATTATACAGGACTTCTTAGAAAATGACAACCCAGAATGAGTAGTTTCTGATGAACAGATGCACCTAATAAATCAACACTTTCAGCTCACCACACTCATGTGGACAGCCATGCTGAGTTAATAAATAAACACACAGAAATAAGCAGCAAACAATCAGTGGCATGAGCAGCCCACACTAGAGCTCTGTTAGCACATTAGAACACAGCAGGACAATCCGTGATCCGTGAGGCATTGAATCATTCACTCAACTGATTTATTCAAAAGGTTCATTCATTCAGAAATGAAGCAAGTGGATGTCTTGGGTTGCGATCTAGTTAATTTTTTAATTGCAAACTTTCCTAAGGGCTAAATTAGAACAAGCTAAAACCTTGATTATTTAGAATCTGCTATGGACTTGGACTTATATTTTTCCCCTTATGAATTTGTTTGGTGCAAAATTCTGTATGTATACAGGTATTCCTGGGCTGTTATAAAAGTAAAAAAATATAGATTAAAAGATAATATTAATATACAGAAACTTTAATTTTGATTAGTAATATGCATTGCTAAGAACTTAATTCGGACAACTTTAAAGGTGATTTTCTCAACATTTAGATTTTTTTGCACCCTCAGATTCCAGACTTTCTAATAGTTGCATCTCAGATATATAATAATATCTGACTCCATCAATAAAGGTGAAGAACAGGTCTGGAGTCTGGATGGGGCGTTAATTAACTTCTTTTACATGCATCACTTTTTCCCATTTTTAATTGCACTAAATGTTAGCATTAAATATGTAATGCAATGGTCTGCAATGACTGATTGAGCACATTTCAGTGATGTAGCGGTGCCCTCGGTGACGTGTTGAGCCCCGGCGCTGCCCGCTTCACACTGCGCCAGGCCATCTGTTCAGGTACCACTGTATTCCGTCCTTACACTCTCCTTCCTACAGCTCCAGCTCTCTCGGTGTGGAAAAACATGTCTATTTTCATCCATCCTCCTGCTGCTTCAGCAGAGAGAGAGAGAGAGAGCAGCAGCAAAAACTTCAAACAACCGTTTTCAATAGAGATTGAGAAGAAAGCACCAAGGATTATTGCCTTAGCCTGGCATATGCCACGGACTGGCACCAAATCAACCACAACACAAACTGACCGCATGAATCCAGACAACGCTTCACTGTAGAGCTCTTGCTGGTACAATCTCCAATTATAACCACTCTCTTCCTCATAAAGACTGAATATTCAAACTAGGACTTTGCAAAATTTTTAATATTCTCAATATTTTTGACTCCTAAATTTTTTATTACAATTAGTGCTCTCAAACTATGAATCCCATTAAATCGCAGTTCTTGTTTACAAATTATGTGTGTATGCACTGGGTATATTTAATTGCACATATACA
>JAUMHP010039688.1:0-10512 GCA_032361065.1 Enteromius trimaculatus | reverse complement strand
ACTACCTGGGGCGGCTCCGGCGCCTCTCGGGGCTCATTCTCCTCGCGGCTCACTCCGTAGGACGGCTCGCTCCTCCCTCGGCAGCTCCGCCGCCGCCTTCCCGGGGAAGAGACCGGTCTCCCAAGGAGGGGCGCGCGTAGTCCTTTTAACGACGGCGGTGATGAGGCACCATTAGACTCCGGTGCATCTCATCACACGCCGCCAGCCGTGCACAGTCCTTCGCCCCTCCTCTCATCCGCCCACTCCCGTCGGGAACCTGGAGAAGCGCGGCGCTGAAGGACGGGGGAGGCAATGATTGGCCGATGAGGCCGGCTGCCTCGTCACAATATCTAAATTGCGTCATATGCTTTCGATCTCAGATGCACGAAAAAGTCGTATTGTTTTATGGTCTACTATATGGCGCTTGGAAACAGCATCATGTCCAAAGAAATTTAGATTCAAAACATTTCACTCGATTTAAAACATTTCAGTCAGGAAAAACAAGCGTACAGGTACTTCAGGTAAACTCTCGCTGCTTTACATACCGCGCGCTTCGCGTGGATGATTAACATATCTATTGTGCGAGCAGCGGGGGGGCATGGTCGCATTAAAACATAATGAAGTAGACGCAAAAGACTGGAGATCGCGCTGGTTTCACATGAATTACTTTATCACAGAATATTTGTTTTCGATTAGACTGTCTTAGCACTAGACTGTCTAACCTTTAGCCAAGAGGCTGCTAACTAGTCTTTTGGCTAACATTAGCATAAATTCATGGGGGTGTGAACGGTTGTTTGAGGGAGGGAGGGAGGGCTGCTAAATGCAGTGAACTTGAACTCTGATTGGCATGTAGGGTCTTGCCCGGGTGTAAACAGGTATGAATTAGCACATCTAATTGCATGTAGATTGCTCTCAAATGAGAGGTAATTCCTTTTGTCCTGAGGTGGATAAAATCTCAATGCATGTAGCCTACTACTTCAGTACCCTCAAGAATTCTGTGGTGTACGAACCTCCTCTCCAAAGAAAGAAAATACAGAGAATACTCACCACTCGGCAGGCCTTGGAAATGACCCTGAGTGAAGTAAACCCTTGTGACTCGGATGGAGAAGACATAGAACTTCAGCCGGATTCGGACCCAGAGCTGTCTGATCTGTCTTCTGGTTAAGTTTCTTTTCATATCATTTCCTATTACATTTCAAACAAGTTTGTGGAAAATACAAAAAAAGCAGTGTGGAGTGACATAAACATTTACTCTAGGGAGGCTCCGATCACAATCGGCCGATCTGTTTGCGCGTTTTGTCAGTAAACGCGATCCTGTAATAAGCGCTAAATGCCATCAGGTGCTTGATTTCATGACCCATTTACTGACAAATCGCTCAAACAGATCGTCCGATCGTGATTGGAGCATCCCTAATTTACTCTCTCTTTTTTGGTGTTTTTCACTTTTTTGTTTGTGCACCTTAGCAGACATTCACTGACATCTGAAGTGCAAGACATTTTTCTGCTTTAGTTGTATATTTTTATTTGGGAAGATATTTCAGACATTATTCTGATACATAGGATGAGATACTGGAATTATTATTAGCATCTATGCATGCATTGGTGAAATCATTTGACTTTCCCATTGCTCACAGTTTGAATTTGTTCACAATGCAGATGAGGAGACTCAACCTAAAAAGAGAGCTCGTTTGGGGACTGACCTGACAGAGACAGGCAAAAGATGGCACAGTGTGGCGTGAAGGACAGGTGGGAATTTCTTAACATCGCTGTCACTTGCTCAAAAACTGCTTAGCCGGAAACCACCATCCTCGGCACAGTCAACAAGATTCGCCGGGAAATTCTTCAATCCACTAGACACACTGATCGCAATGTATTCACCACTCAGGTATGTCGCAGGTCTTTTGACATATAATACCACCAAAAGGAAGCCAAACACTGTCACCCTTTACAACACCACAAAGTGTGGTGTGGATGTGATGGACCAGATGGTGCGGGAGTAAACTGTTCGCACAGGAACTCGGCACTGGCCAGTTGCCGTGTTCTATAACATGATTGACAGACAAAAAGAGAGCTGGAGAGACAAAAATTGCATCTTATTTGTAATTTTGCACGTTGCAGTTGTTTTGATTGTACAGAGGTAAAAATAAATTGCAGCAATGACTGTCCCGATGACTATATAACTTCAAATATAAGTTCTCACAGAATGCATTAATTATTAATTAAGTATTTTAATTACCAATATGTTGGCATCTCTTTGTGTTTTCAAAATCCCAAACAAAGTCCAGACACATTGACTTCCTATTTTTGTTCACTGTCATTATGTTTATTTGATCTTTAAATTACCCTCTTATTACCCTTACGAGTTCCCTTAGCCATTTATGTTTAACAAAATGTACAGACATTGCATTGAAAAATAACCTTGACGAAACCACAATATAAGACACAATACAATGGGCTTTTAAACTCTAGGGAAACTCAGAAAAGGTGAGGAAGACAGGTGGTGCGGGTAAACTAATCAACTCAAACAAGAACAGGAACTAGACCTTATAAGGTCAAACAGGAAATAACAAAACAAAACCAAAACAAACTAGAGACAAATAACAAAGACTAGGGCATGGCATCACACCCCCCTCCAAAAGGTGTGTTCTTGTGCCAACACAATAACACCAAACAAAGAGGGAGGGAGGGCATCCTGGAGGCCGCATGGGGCAGAGTCTCTAGGTGCCTCCAGGATGGTATCATAGACTCAACTGACTTCAGCTGAACTTGGGCCTCAGCGGATTAGGGTACTCGGGAGGCCATGGCAGATCTGGATACTCGGGAGTCCATGGTGGATTAGAATATTCGGGAGGCCATGGCGGATCAGGATACTCGGGAGGCCATGGCGAAATCCCCTCCCTACCCACCACTTCCACGACCGTGACCCTTTTTTAACCCCCCCAAAATTTTCTTTGAGTTGTAGGAACCTTAGAACTGCGGCGATGGTTCCCGCTGCTGAGTACCGGAGAGAGCCACAGAGGTGCAGCTTGTGACACTCACCAATACAAAACAATGAACGTTTGTTAAATTTTTTTGTGAACTGCCGTCTTTGAAATATTAATTATAGAAGCAACTTGACACTCACTGAATTATGTTTGTGTAGAAATTTAACAAAGACTGGCATGAAATGCCTGTCATGCTCAGAGAGATACTGATTTAGGAGTAAATTGCAGTGGTCTCCTATTATCCAGAGCTGTATATATATGGTTTAAACATTCTTAGACTCATAGCATACATCGTGCACTATTATCATATTGTATAGTTAATATTAGTTAATATTTAATTCAATTTCAAAACATTTTAGTCAGGAATTACAGGTCGGGAAAACCAAACAAACCACAATAACAAGCAAACTAATACAAAAATACACATTACTCACTCATTTGAGAGATTGCTTTGTGGATGGCTTGAATCACTGCATTCTTTTTGTCTGATCAGAGCTTTTTCCTCTGAGCAAATCTTCTTGAGGTAATTATTTATAACAGCAGCTCTTTTTCTGAAGTGAATATGGTCTTATTCCTCTCAGCACGAAGCATACAGTATCCAGTATCTGCGCTGCGCGGGGACATGGTCACATTAAGAGATAATGAAGGAGATGCGAAAAACTGGACATCGCATTTGTTTCATATGATTTACTTTCTCACAGAAAATTTGTTTTCGATTAGACTGTCTTAGTGTAATTCTAGACATATCAAGCTTTCTACAGATATTACTCTCATGTTTCTTTGTGGAGTTTTTGGTGAGTTTCAGTTCATTTTAGCGTTATGCAGAGACCCCGGTGCCGACAGGCAAGCATGTTAGCAGAAGAGTCTGCACGTAACCTTCCCAATGTCCTGGGGGCCAGATAGGGGCCCCGTCGGGGATGCCAGCCCATTCTTCTTTTCCTTTTTTCTTTTTTTTGAGCTGAAGCATGGGTTGGGGGGGCGGAGACATGAAGATTTCTTACATGGATTTTGATGAATGCATTTCCATATCGATAAGATATGGATATAAGTGAAGAGAAACACAGCCTTTTGGCTGACTGTGGAACAAGGTGTCTGAGCCCCAACCTACTGGTGAAGGAGATCCAGTAGGAGCACAGTTGGAACTGACTCCGGTCTGAGTCCGACTGCGGGGCAGGAGGATGGGGTTTGCCTTGGCATCGGGGAACCAGTGAGAAGCACAGCGGCAAGCCAACACCAGCTGGTCTTCCCGTTACCTGCCCATCTCATCTAAGACACGGGAGGACACAGCTTCTTCGTGGGGATCGTAGAACCTTGCGAAGGTTTTCGATGTCGCCCAGCCCACAGCTCTACAGATATCTGCTAGAGAAGCACCTCCCTGGTATAAATAAGACAGTGAGATGGGATCAACCACCCAGTGGGCCAACCTCTGTTTGGAGACAGCATTCCCTTTCTGCTGACCTCCAAAGCAGATAAAAAGCTGCTGATAGCGTCTAAAGCTCAGAGTGCGGTCATCGTAGAGGTGCAATGCGCGTACTAGACACAGCAACTCTAAGGCTGGGTCTGCCTCCTCCTGGGGCAGAGCTTGCAGGTTCACTACCTGATCTCGGAAGGATGTGGAAGGAACCTTGGGCATGTAGCCGGGCCAGGGTCTCAGGAAAACGTGAGAATCAGCCAGGCCGAATTCTAGGCACTCTTCGTCGATGGAGAACGCTTGGAGGTTCCCTACTCTCTTGTTGGAGGCCAGAGCAATCAGGAGTGCTGTCTTCAGCAACAGGTATTTTAACTCGACTGATGCTAGGGGCTCAAAAGGAGCTTGCCACAGGCCGGTTAGGGCAAGAGGGAACCGAGGGCGGTCTCGGAGGATTAACCTAACGCAAACCTCTGAGGAACCTTATGATGAGTTGTTGCTTACCTAGGGATTCACCCTCTACTGCATCATGGTATACTGCTATGGCAGCAACATACATTTAAAGGTTGAAGGGGACAGCCTGCGCTCCAACTTTTCCTGCAGGAAGGAAAGCACAACTGCAGTCGAGCATCTCTGTGGGTCCTTGTGGCGAAAGGAACACCAGACCCCATGAACAGATGAACAGACCCCATCTTAGAACATAGGCCTGCCTTGTTGAGGGAGCTCTAGACTGAGAGATGGGGTTGATCATGGCTGCTGGCAAGCCTGGAGAGGTCTGCAACGTCCCGTCCAGGAGCCAGACGTGCAGGTTCCAAAGATCAGGTCGCAGGTGCCAAATCATGCCCATCCCCTGAGAGAGGAGGTCTCTCCTCAAGGGAAATTCCCAGGGAGGAGCTGCTGCGATGAGCATTAGATTGAAAAACCAGAACCTGCTCCTCGTCCTTCCTGATCTTGCACAGGGTCTGTGTAAGGAGGCTCACTGGGGAAAAGGCGTACTGGGGCCCCGAAGGCCAGCAGTGTGCCGGTGCATCCCTGCCGAGGGGCGCCTTATCGAGGGAGTAATACAGCAGACAGTGGGAGGACTCGGGGGAGGCAAAGAGGTGTATCTCTGCCTCGCCAAAGTTGCTCCAAAGCAAGTCCAGTGGCGTTACTGCGACTGTGGCTGCCATATGCCCCAGGAGCCTCTGAAAAGTTTTGAGAGGGGCCGCTGTTTTGTGCCTGAATGACCTCAGGCATGTCAGCATGACCTGCGCGTGCTCACCCATGAGAACCCATCCTTGTGCCGGATGCATGTTAGTATGCGCTTCAGCGTGAGCATCTTGAGGGATTGTAAAACACTGACCTCATCTTGGCTGGAGGAACATGCTCAATTGCGTCCTTCGCCAGTAGGACTGCAACCTCCGCATGCAGGACAGCGGCATCTGTGTCCGAACGAACAGTGGTGTAAAGAATGCCTCTGTACCTGGGTGGGTGCCTGGCGAGCTGAATCAAGGGAATGGTGATGGCCGTGCCCGTGGCGGGGCAGCCTGGTGGGGAACCATGGAGGGGACTGGCCCCAGAAGGATGAACATCCTGGGGGTGTGTCCAGCTGCTCTGGGCAGCCCCTACCTGCTCCACTGGTTCCCGTGCTGGCGATCCAGGTCTCCGGGTCCGCATCTGAGGAAAGAACACACATTTGGTTAGATGGAGACCACGGGGCACTGGGCCCAAAGGTGTGGAAAATTGCCCTTCTTGTAAAAGATACCACTGTTGCTGTCGTGCGGCGAGCAATCACCATCACCTCCAGGCTGTTTTAGTAGCTTGGTACTCCCTCCGAGGCAGGATGTGACTGATCACCTCAGTCTGCCTCTGGACTGCTTAAAACTTCTGGGAAAAGTCCTTGACAGTGTCGCCGAAGAGGCCAGCCTGGGAGATGGGAGTGTCAAGAAAGCGCAGTTTGTCAACATCGACCATCTGTGCCAGGTTTAGCCAAAGGTGGCGCTCCTGAGCCACTACTCTGGACATCACCTGACCAAACGAACCGAGTTCCTGCATGTCCCCTTGATCAGATCCACCCTCATGCAGAAGTTTTAAAGCTCTGGCCTGGTACACTTTGAGTGTGGCCATTGCGTGCAAGGAGGTAGCAGCCTGACCTGCAGCGTAGTAAGCCCGGCCGCCAGAGCAGATGAGTTCTCACTCGCTTGGGACAGGAGCCGTGGCGGTCCATGCCAGGCGGCGGTGCTGTGCAGACAGAGATGCACCACCACAGCGCGCTCGACCTGAGGGATCAACACGTACCCCCTAGCTGCTCCTCCGCTCAACACAAGTAGGAGGTAGTAATCAGGTATTGTATATTTTATTTTGATCAAGCTAATGAGGACCTTCTCACTGCATATGTACATTATGTGTGCATTTGTGTGTCTTAAAAAACCTACACACTCATTTACCACCAACAATGAATATATACAAAAAGTGGGATAGCTTGCAAACCATCAAACATGCACACAAGAACAAATATACAAATGTGTTCACAAATCACACCCACACCACCGTTTTATGCCCTCCCACTCACTGGACAATTTGCATGCAAACCTTGCTGTAATAATCAATTAATCTAAGCGACTGTGTGTGCACTATTTTCACAAACATGCCATGTATGTCAGAAGAAGACCTGCTTAAACCTCCCTAATGAGACAAAACTAAGCAAGGCCACTGAAACAATCTGATGATAACACAAGCAGCAAAAATCTGGTTTCTGTTTGTGTAGAGTTCCCCATATTAATCAAAAGCTGGGGAAATACTTTTAAGATAAAGTTGTGAGGCTCAAATTGCAGTAACACAAAGCAGTTAAACCAAAGAAGAATTGACACCTTGTGCATTATTGCAGAGCTCATACACTTTATCATTTGGATTGTGATAGAAGAGGCTGTACTGAAAAACAGATTTCAGTGTGGTTATTTTGAAGAACTTGTGGACCATCTCAAGTGAGTTAGATTGTGCCTGGAGAGGCAGGAGATGTTAATGAAATATTCATTTGGTTTGTGTTTACATCAACTGGGTCATTTTCCTTTGTTTATCATTTTTAATGGACACAAAAATGAATGATAAAACATTAAATCTTCAGGTTATTTGAAATTCTTGAATCGCTTCTGACTTCAATAAATAAATCAATCACACTGTAAAATGTTACCACGCTGTATGTCGATCAATAACTTTTATTTATATAGCGCTTTTAACAATACATATTGTAGCAAAGTACTGAACATTATCAAACAGGATAATAGAGTGATGGTAATGTATAATGACGGGATTAAACTATTTATTTAATAAAAATGGGTAACACTTTATTTTGATGGTTCCTTTAGAACAATCTGTTGACAATACGTAGCTTTGCAACTACATGTTAACTAACTGTCATTAGAATATTACTACACTCTCTTATTAATATCTGCTTACTCTTTATTGTGATGGTCTCCCAAAAGACGCTCTACTGACTGTAAGTAACTTTGCAAATACATATCAACCTATTCTAACCCTAACCCTACCAGTCTACTAATACTCTGCTAGCACTCTTTTGAGAGTTAGTAGATATGAAGGTGCAAAGCTACTTATTGTCAACAGATTGTTCAAAAGGGACCATCAAAATAAAATGTTACCTATAGTTGTTTTAACAATACAGATTGTGTCAAGGCACTGAACAGTATCAAATTGGGGAATAGAGTGTCAGTAACGTATAATGTAAAGATCAAATAGTCAATTTTCAGCCAAAGGCATTTCATTATTGAACGGAAATACGTCATTTTCTTGATCAGCTCTTTTTAATCAAATCAACAATAAAAGTGAAGGAAGTAAGTGTTTAATCATAACAATTTTCCAAAATGCCACAAATCTCAAAGTTAGACATCTAAATTCTAAAAAAATAAATAATTCCAGTGAGTAAGCTGTCATTACATTCATTATAACAATAGACATATAGATCTACTTTGAACAGTATACTTTTGCTGGCCTAACTGGATTGACAGTGTGAGTGGTTGTTAGCTTCAGTGTGGGGTCTTCCTGTCTAGACTGGAGGAGATAGGGTTAATAAAAATTCAGAACCATCACAGAACGCAGTCTGCAGTATCAGTCTATGAAAGAGACCCTCACCAACCTCGCTGTCACACTCTTGAAACATACACAACCTCACACAGTTTTCCGTTGTGGAATTTCAACACCCTCCCCCCAACATCCAATCCACTCAAATCTACAGAGAAGCACCATTTATAAAATGTTCATAAAATTAATGGTGTTCAGCAGTTCAGCATGTTGGCCCACAATGTTCTGTACATATAGATGACTACAGCCAGCCACAGAGAAAATGTGTCAGTGTTTGAAGCAGCAGTGGCCGCCATGAACAAGAAAGTACCTGGATGGTGTTAATCACAGACTAATATAAACATTTCACTGGCTGAAAATTTAGCAGAGCTGTTTGCCTCAACACAGCCCACTATCCCTCCCCATAATCCTGCACTCTAACATCCAATGGACACACTGCACCTCAAGCTATTAATCTTCCCAGCATTTTCAAACCTAGTATCTGTGGCTTCCAGGACTATCAGTCAAACAGTTAATCATAGTGGTGATTACTGGACATCTGTTCTCTTCTCACTGTACACTTAGACTTATATTAATTAGCCTAAAAATGTAATTAATACAACAGAAAGTTGTCACAGACTGCACCTCTGTGGCTCTCTCTGGCGATCAGCAGCGGGAGTATTAGCGTTCCTACCCGGACTCTTTATTCCTGCCACAGGTGTTTGCTATCTTCTCCCCTATTTAAGCTCTGACTTTCCTCGAAACAGACGTGAAGTCTTGATTTGCCCCGGCATAAATTCCGAGCATGTTTTTTGGATTTTGGACTGTGATTCTTGCCGCCTTCCTTTGGACCTTTTGCCTGTTTCTGGATATTGATTCTTTCTGCCTGCCCCTGAACTCTCTGCCTGCTCTTTTGACTACGATTTGTGCCCTTTCTCCATTGTACTGTCTGCCTGTGTTTACGACCTTCTGCCTGTTTGACTTTGATCATTAAAAGCTGCAAATGGATCCTCACGACTCCAGCGAATCATTACACAAGTAGACAAAGTTGTCTAGCAGCTATACAACCTACACAATATTATGAGTTACAGAGCATTGTGTGTAAATCACAATTTCTGAAAACTCAACAAAGTCAAAATCAAACCACAAATTCAGATATTAGATTAGATTAATCTGAAGTTAAGAGGACTTACCATAGAAATGTATGAAAATATAAATTGGCTCTGAATAAAAATGTCTTTGAATCTGAAATAAACAAATAAACAATAAATAAATATGTTGTGTTGTTCAT
Source organism: Enteromius trimaculatus (assembly GCA_032361065.1). Lineage (NCBI taxonomy): Eukaryota > Metazoa > Chordata > Actinopteri > Cypriniformes > Cyprinidae > Enteromius > Enteromius trimaculatus. The sequence continues at coordinate 797 of JAUMHP010039688.1, read as the reverse complement.
CTGTGTTGTGTTTTTAAGTATTAGTGTGGATGTTTTTATGCCACCAGTGTTAAAGACACATTTCTGCTTTGTGATAATCAGAACAATAAAAACAAAACAAATAAATTGTCACGGTGAGGCGTGTATGCTGAAGCACAGAGGCAGAATCAAAGTAACTTAAATAACGATTATTTTAATATAACTTAGAGTCTCACGGCAGGTACACATTTACATTAAATAATTTACTTTTAGACATTAAAGGCCATTCTCACTCCCTTGCATACAGGCTTTCGGACACAAAACATGTCTTTTAAAATTTAAAACACTACGGCCCGGTTTCACAAACTTAGCTTAAGGGCTTAGCTTAAGCCAGGACTAGGTATTAGTTAAATTAAAATATTTAAGCAACTTTTACAAAACTGCCTTATAGGAAAATATTCCCACATAGCAAATGTTTTCTGGCCCAGCTCCAGCCCACACAATAACTTTATTCTCGGCCCAAGAACCGCAAAGAATGACGGCACTGAACTGGCCCATAACTGGATTAAAGACAAGGGCCAAACATGGCCCATAACCGTCCCGAATCTCAGCCAGTTAATCACCCTTAACTGGCCCATAACTGGATTAAAGACAAGGGCCACACATGGGTCATAACCGGCCCGAATCTTAGCCAGTTAATCACCCTAAACTGGGCCAAAACAGGTTTCATTATTAATACCGATTCTCAGCCATAATTTCACTATATCTACTCCATCCTTTAACCAGAAACCCCAAAACTGAGCCATAACCCAGCCTAATCTTACCCAAACCATGTGAAC
>JAUMHP010039687.1:0-10515 GCA_032361065.1 Enteromius trimaculatus | reverse complement strand
AGATCTCGGCCTAATAAGTTGCAAGGACATGAGGTTGATAACACAACTTGACAGCAGGCACTTTGTCTGCTCTCGGGGTCTGTTATTCTTATTTTTGTGACAATGGTTCAGGATGTATTTTTCCTGATTGCTGAATGTACAAAAACCATTTTACGAGAGCGTCTCAGACTGGGGACATCGTCTCGATGTAGCACGGTTCGAGAGGCTCCTGTGTCACACAGGAATGTTATTTCTGTCCCTAACACATGCGAAGTGATTTCTGCTCTGATTTTGTTTTATAGCACTAATTTAATTCTCTCTAGGTTATTAGTTCCTTCTGGAAATGGTCTATTTCGTCTTTGACATTGTCATCATTAATTTGTGCGTTAGTCATGCATCCTCTCCTTTTACAGCTAGACCTAGATTTTTCTGTCTTTACAGTCTCTGGCCCAGTGGCCTGACCTCACACACACAAAACATACCCCTCCCAAGTTTGGCCTCCTGCCTCTGCCGCTGTCTCTAAATCTTTCTGTCCTCTGTTCGTTTTGAAAGTAGACAGTTTTCTCATGTGAGGGCGTGAGTGTAAAGACTTGCCCTTTTTTTGTTTCCTTTCTTAGATTGAAAATGTTGCTCAGCATGGCGGGCATAGTGTAGCAGATCTGTAAATCTGCAGGTGCTATGGTTTACCATATGCTTTTTTATGAAACTGCCTATTTGGGGTTTGCAGCCTCTTAAGAACGCGTGTTTAAGTTGTTGTTCATATAGACTATCATCTGTCAAATTCTCTGGGATTTGCATTCCACTATTGTTGTCAAATATCTCTCTGAGTCTAGAGTGGTAGTGATCAACATCTTCATCATTCTCCTGTGTGCAGCTTTGTATTTCCTTTTAATGCAGCAGGTGGAACTGTGGGTGGAGGGTTTATTTGGGCTTCTGTCCGACTAGGATATAATTTATTTTCTAACTCTGGGTAAGGCAGGGGTGCAAGTGCAGAGCCTGAAGTTCTCTCTTGCACTCCTCCCGCCTGTGGGGCTGTGCATTGTTTCATTACACAGTTCTCATCCTCTTTATCTATCAAGGCCATGATCTCAGATCTCTTTTGCTCTCCTTTCTTTCTCCTATTTGCTTCTATCAGCCATTCTCTGGCTTCTAAGAAACCTTCCTTTTTAAGCTTTTTTATGTCGTTATTTGTTTCCCATTCAATGTCTGTTATTAATTTTTTGCATTGTTCTACATTTAAGTTTGCTTCAAATTCATACTTGTTTTTCCATCTTTTTAGGTATTTCACATTTACGTTATTCTTTGGTTGCATAAATTTTGCATCCCCTACGAATTCCTTTCTACTTTTCGTCCAAATATTACCCATTTTGCACAATTGTTTTTGCACAGGCACACAGAAACGCAGTCACAGGCAGAGAACTTTGTTATCACTCTCTGCCACTCACTTTCTCTTCCTCAATCTTACTTCAACTGATCAGGAAAGGCTTCCCCGCTGATTCGGACTGAGGAATATCTAAAACTCTGAACTCCCCGGAGACGCGTGTAAGACATACATCACAGCCGCTGCCTCCCTTTAAACACTTATTGTGCTTAGACAGGGTCAGAGTTCATTCACGCACACTTGTTTTCAGAAGCACATACACTCTTTTTGGTATTTTATTTTTATGCCTATTTTTTTTGTATTTTGTCGTTTTATATTTCGACGATCGTCTCAGTTTTTTCTCTAACAGAAAACTGTCTAAAACTGTCTCTTATTTTCGAACCGGCACGGGTTATTCTTTATTAGCTGTGGTCTCACCATAAGACTATGCCCTGTTATCACGTGAGGTTTTCCCAACACTCCTTCCGTTATGTTATGCTGGGTCGAATTTCTTTAGGGCAGGCCGTCAATTATCTGTCAATAGACAACGTCAGATTACCTTAGTTAAGCCCTCTCTTCAGGGCAGGCCGTCAGTTACCTGTCAATAGACAATATCAGTTTACCTTAGTTAGGCCCTCTCTGTGAATTCGCTTCAGCACCGCCAGGAGTAGGAATGTTGGTCAAAACTCAAGATTCCCTCTATGGAATCTCTCTGTCAATTCTTTTATATTTCCCTGTTTATAGTTACCTGCCTTCTGGAATCAGATGTCTCCGTGCCTCTCTGGTGTTCCGTCACTTTCCTCTCGCCCAGCAGGTCCTGGCCTCGCTATTTGTCAAAGCACTCCTCTAAGGGGTGTGCGACTGAGGTCTTTAGTAAAGGTGATTTCTTTGTCTCACCCCCGTGCACGGTTTCAGGCCCAAACCTGGACGAGGGAAGGATGTTGGAATCCGGCTCCGAAGGACCAAGTTGTTAGAAATATTCTCAATAGTTAAATAAATGCACCGGAGATGATCATCTGAGTCCAAAGGTGTTCAGTTTATTCTTGCCGGCAAGGGAGCACACAAGCTTACAGTCTCAAGGTCTGTCAGTGTCTGCTCGCAGGCAGCTTGGGCACACACATATTTATAGTCAAAAACAAGATAAGCTAGACTGAAAACAAAGCGAAAGCAGAGTGTTTCATCTACTCTCCTCGGCCACCGTACTCACTAGAGGATGGTAGGAAGTGGATGAGTTAAACGAGAAGAAGTCATAGCTCTGTGGGAGGGAGCATATGAAACACTCAAACAAACATATATATATATTTAATACTGACACAGGCCCCTAACTAAGAGGCTACATATGGTTAGAAATGTTAAAACATAATACATTCATCTAAAGGCTAATATGAGTTACCTACAGTTCTATCAACTTCAATCATTACTGGAAATTTCTCTAACATTCCCCCCTGTTTGACATTTTAACCATCATAAGAAATTAACACGAAAGGATTATATATTTTAATCAGCTTCAAAAATATCAAAAGGAAAACATGCTCTAATTACTCGTTGGCGTAAGTCAGATACATGTAAAATCATCAAAAACATTTCAGAGTAATCATTGTCAAAGATCAATCAGCGTTAAAAGTTTCAAAGTTACTGTGTACTTCCATCACATCAGTATATAGAACTTCCATTGATTTTCACTACATACGTCATCAACTGTTCACTTCAGTAAAATTGATTATGCCATCTCAAGGTAGTCACCCTCCTCATCAGTGTGATTCCCTAATTCATTATACAACATGGTTTTATTCATCAATTTATTCATAGCAGTGTCAACCCAATGTTGAAGAAGTCTTCTCATGCATGGAATGCAACAACAACCACCTAGAACGAGTAGCCCCACCCCACAACCTATAGAGACTAGGAGAGAAGAGATTAATCCTGCCCACTTCCCAAACCACGCCTCCAGCATGTTTGTGAATGGGTCAGACACTCCTGCGTTCTCCTCAAGTTCATAGGACAAACTTGTGAGGCCTGCTAAGGCTCTAGTGATGCTGCCATCTGGTGCTGTGTTGTTGGGAAGGAAAGTACAGCAGAATGATCCAAACATTTTACACACTCCTCCTCTCTCAGCTAACACCATGTCTAAAGCCATTCTGTTTTGCCATGACATCAAGCTAGTGGGCCCTAACTGCTCAGCTGAACCCTTCAGTGCATCTCTGGTGAAGTTCACAAATCTCTGCTGATTGTAATGCAGATAATTGATCCATTCTGTGTTCTTGCTTGTTTCAATTATATTGCCAATTATAGGAATCGCAAGGGTGAGTCCCCCTAAAATTTGGCTTCTGACTCTAAATTCGTTTGAAATATTTCTTGAAACGTCGATTTCATCGATGAACACTCTGTTATTAAAAGCTCCTGCTGGTGAGGTCTGCCTTGCGTCACGGTGCCTGTGGATATGGTGTTCCTCCAGCTTAGCTGTCAGGAACTTAAAGTCTCCAGTCTGTAACAACTGAAAAGGCATCAGCAGCCGTACCAACGTACAGCTCCCCTGCCACAGTGTCGGTAGACGAGGGCGGAGCTTTTTGTCTCCACACAGCCACCACATATCAGCTCTGCTGGTATCTCGATTAATAAACCAGGCGGCAGAATAACCTCTGTTGTCTTCTGTGATATTGATGTTATCGGTGCACCAAGAGTCATCTAATTTTCCCACATTTTTTCCACCACCCCTTCTAGTGAAACATGTATAATTACCCTTGTATGCAGTCACCCTGGGAGGCAAATCGCCCCTTGTATGTGGATGCAACAGGTCCACTGTCTTACACTGGTCGTCCTGAGGGACAAAAGATTTGTTAAACAAGCTAAGAACACATTTGAATCCTTTAGGGTCATTCTCATCATTTAGTGTAAAAGGTGTGGTTCCTAGTTGGGGTCTGGCCTTAGAACATGCTATGCAATTTGACACTCCTATCCACTGAACCCATTCGTTCTTTTCATCAAATCCAGTTTCTAAGGCTAGTTTATCTTCATATGTCACATTTTCTAGATACTTTGCATCTGCTACTTCTATTAAGTCATTCATTTCATCTGTTATTTGTGTTTCTCCTTTCCCTGGCAATACTTGAACAAAGAAATGTCCAATTGGGTCAGTCCCTTTGCGTCCGCTCCTATTGCAAACAGTCTTTGGTCATTTAAGCGATTGGGGTTTTTCAGCGTGATCAGTAATTTGCTACAATTGTCAGCTTTGTGAGGACGCCTTCTTAATTACAGTCATTCGCTTCTTTAGGTCTCCGAGATTATCAGGCCCTATCATCTGATAACCGTAATCTACCCGTGCTCCCATCATTTACACCATTTCTGTCCATGTTCAGCTCATAATTCATGCAAACATATTTGGGTGATTCTGTCAATTTTGTATCTTGGGCCTAGAGAGATGCCATAATACTGGGAACACTAAGGTTATTGTCATTAAGAGACTAATTAATAATTGTCTCCCATATTCCTGGAAGATAGTCACCTCCTCCCGTCCTGTACCCTCTGCTCTGCTCTCGCTCCGTACCAAGCCATGTTCAGTCGCCCTACTCTCTTTGGGCAGTGTTGGTTTCTTCACTGGTTACCGAGTACAGGACCCTGTTGGTTTCTGTCCTTGGATACCCAGACTCTGCCACTCGAGACAGCTACTACTATGGCTGAGGTATTACCTTTTTGTAGTGGGACAGGAGGTGCGCTCTGCTATCTTTACAGCTGTTAATCATTGAGAATTATTATTATTATTATTTAAGCAGTTAGTATAGCTGCTGTCACGCCCCTTGATGATACATGACAAAGTCCATGTGTCATCACTGCAGCATTTTTAAACAAAGAAAATAAATAAAAATAATAAATAAATAAAATAAGTTTGCCCTCTGATCATGTGTACAGTTTTGCTGTCTCTTCATTTTTTGCGCCCTTACTTTTCCACTGTTGTTTCTCACTCTGTGGTGCAGCTTGCTACATGCCACATAGTACTTGGTGATCTATCTCTGTGGATTGTTTAGTTTCAGCCACAAGATTGTCTGTTTTAGCTTATCACTCTTTTTTTTGATTGCCCTGGAAACGGGGTCTGTGCCTTGAGTGAGTGCAGCGCATTTCTCCGTCCTCCAGCGTGGGTGCCAACATGGAAGGATTGAGAGTTGTGCATCGTTCTATAATTAAATGTGGTTGAGAAAAAAAGCGCTGTCATACATAATAGGTGCCTTGAAGGTTTTGTAACAATATGACACTGCGTGAGGGACCCTCAGTGTGAGTGGATGGATGTGGCTGAGGCCTGCACTGCCATAGACGCAGCTACCACTGCCTGTACGCATGGTGGTAGTGCTCTAGCCACGGCATCCAGTCTTGTTGAGTAATAAGCCAGGGGGTGCTGTTTTTCCCCGTTTGTTTGGGTCAACACCGAGGTCATGTAACCGTCTTTGCAGTCAACTGTCTGTACAAATGGTTTAGAATAGTCTGGTAGCCCCAACACTGCTGAGCTCACTAGAAGTTGTTTTACTTCTACAAATGCTTTCTCTGCCTCTGCCGTCCATTTAATGGGGTCAGAGGCCGCAAGCGGTGTGTCGTATATCAGTGCAGTCAGAGGAGCCGTCAGCAGAGCATAGTTAGAGATCCAGCTTCTGCAAAAGTTAGTCATCCCTAAAAAGGACATCATTTGTCTTTTAGTTTTTGGTTTTGGGGCCTGTAGAATAGCAGCTTTCCTCCCTTCATCTAAGTGTTTGCCTTCTTGTGATAGGTTATAACCGAGGTATTTAACCGTGGTTTTCCAAAGTTGTAGTTTGTTCTTACTAACCTTGTGCCCCTGGTCTGCCAGGAAATGCAGTAAGGCTAATGTGTCAGTTTTACAGTCAGCCTCAGTTGCGGAGGCTATCAAAATGTCATCTACGTACAACAAGAGTTGACTGTTCTTAGGAGGGTGGAACTTTGCCAAATTGGCGGACATGGCTTGTGAAAATATAGTTGGGGATTCGGCAAAGCCTTGGCTCAGGCGTGTGAATGTGTATCTTTTCATTCTGTAAGTAAATGCGAACCAAAACTGGCTATCTGGATGCACTGGTACCGAGAAGAAAGCATTGCTGATGTCACAGACAGAGAAGAACTTGTTTTCAGGTCTTAGGTCATTCAGCAGCGTATGTGGGTCTGGCACTGTCGGAGCCCTAGGTATAATTGCTTGATTTACTGCTTGTAAATCTTGGACCATTCTCCATCCCACAGAAGGGAGAGTTTTCTTTACAGGGAATAAGGGAGTATTGCATGGGGAGTCTGGACATTCCACTATTACTCCTGCTTTCAATAAATCTTGAATGATAGGTTCTATCCCTGCTTCAGCTTCAGGTTTTAGGGGATATTGTCTTTGATGTGGTCCGAATGAAGACTTGGGCGTTATAGAAACAGGTTCAACTCCCTTTATTAGACCAACATCTGCTGTACCCTTTGACCACAAGTGCTCTGGTATATCTGCCAAGTCGCTTTCCTCATGTTCAGTGAGAGTGAGGATTGGTCAGAGGTCTCTGGTTTGTTTTTGCTGTAGGTGAACACTGGGTTTTGCGTGTGTCACCCAATTTAATGGCCGCATAAATGTTTGCAGCTTTTCAGAGTACTCTACTCCGGGTGTTGTTGTTTTCCAATCAGAATTTTCCTCACACCGGGCAACGAAGGCCCTTAAGTCACTCCATTTCTTGTTTTTAGGCTTTGACAATGAGATATGCGGAGCACTGCTTGGTCTAAGGAATTTCATCATGTGAGGGATAAGTTGGCAGCTTGCTGCACTGTGTCCCTCTTTGTCCCAGTACAGGGTTTTTAACTGTAGCTGGACTTGTTTATCTCTCAGAAAGTCTTTTTCATATCGCAAGTCTGGACCTTGTGTGTGTTTATAGTACATTGTACAATGCAAATCATCAGGTTTCATAAATGTGGCCTGCGGAGTCACGCTGTCTCTTACTATCTGCAGCAGAGGGAGAGTGACTGCGCTGTGGCCCGTCGTTATGAGGTCCAGACTGTACCAATATGACGGTGGTTCATAATCGCAATGAACCATGTTTTCTGTGTTTTTCATTCTTATCACGGCCAGGCCTTTCTCTTGTGGGATAACTCCTAAGTTTAACAGATTAATGAGATCTCTGCCTAATAGGTTGCAAGGACATGAGGTTGATAACACAACTTGACAGCAGGCACTTTGTCTGCTCTCGGGGTCTGTTATTCTTACTTTTTGCGACAATGGTTCAGGATGTATTTTTCCATTGGCTGATTGTACAAAAATCATTTCATGAGAGCGTTTCAGACCGGGGGCATCATCTGGATGCAACACGGTTCGAGAGGCCCCAGTGTCACACAGGAATGTTATGTCTGTCCCTGACACATTTAGGGTGATTTCTGGTTTAACTTCATACTGTAGCATCAGTTCAATCCCCTGTAGGTTTAGTATTTCATCTATCTCTCCCTTGACATTGTCATCATTTATCTGTGTGTCTTTTTCGGCTAGTCATGCGTCCTCTCCTCCTGTTGCTGTGCCTAATTTTCTGTCTCTGCAGTCTTTCGCCCAGTGACCTTGCCTCCCACACGCAAAGCATACCCCTCCCCAGTTTGGCCTCCTGCCTCTGCCTCTGTTTCTTCCTCTGTCCCCTGTGAATTTTTCTCTTCTCTGTGCGTTCTGAAAGTAAACGGTATTTTCATCTGAAACCGTGATTGTAAAGGCCTGTCCTTTTTTGTTTTCTTTTTTTGATTCAAAATGCTTTTCAGCATGTCGGGCGTAGAGCAGCAGATCTGTAAGTCTGCAGGTGCTGTGGTTTATCATATGTTTCTTTATAAAACTGCTTATTTGGGGTAGGCAGCCTCTCTGAAATGCAAATTTAAGTTGTTGTTCGTAAGGGCTGTCGTTTGTGAAATCCTCTGGGATCTGCATGCCACTGTTATTGTCGAATATTATTCTGAGTCTAGAATAGTACCGATCAACATCTTCATCTTTTCTGAGTACAGGTGCTTATTTCTGTCCAATTAGCTTGTTTTTGGTATTTGATCGTTATTCTTTCCATGAGCTGGGCTAGTCTTTGGCCTAAATTGCTGTCCCCGTGTGTTAACGGTTCCCCTCTATTGTTGTTTGGGTTCCAATTTCCGCTATTCACGTACCAATCTACTCCCATAATCTGTCGTATGGCCATCTCTAATTCCCCCCCATTTAACCTATAATTGTTATACAGGTTCTTTACCCCCTGGTCAAACAGCCTTACATTTTCTTTTGGGTGTGGGATACCTTCAACAGACTTCTTAACGTCTTCATTTGTCCATGGACGGTAGACATACATTGGCCTTTCTGCCTCATGGGGATTGGGTACTTGGATCATTGGAAAGGTTCCTTGTATGTCGCTGATTGAAGGTAGCCCACTGTTAACTGACCACCTTATCTGTGGTTCTCTATGAACCTCTCTACTTCTGAGATTTATTGGGGAGGGTTCGTTTGTTGTAATTTTCCTTAATACAACAGGTGAGACTGCGGGATGAGAAGGTATAGGAGAGCTTTCTTTGGTCAAGTGTGGATATATTTTGTTCTCTAGCTCGGGGTAGGGCGGTGGAGATGCAATGCTGGAGGCTTCTTTTTGCACTTCTCCTGTTTGTGTGAGAGGCGGGGCGGCGGGTGCAGAAGCTGCAAAAGTTGAAGGTTGTTTTTGCACTCCTCCTGCTTGCTCTCCCCCCGCCTGTGCGAGAGGCTGTGGGGGTGCGTTTCGTCTCATCACACTGTTCTCATCCTCCTTATCTGTTAGGGCCATAATTTCAGATTTCCTTTCCTCTCCTTTCTTCCTTTTATTGGCTTCTATCAGCCATTCTCTGGCTTGTAAATAACCTTCCTTTTTTAGTTTTTTTACATCCTTGTTTGTTTCCCATTCAATGTCTGTAATTAATTTTCTGCATTGTTCTGTATTTAAATTTGCTCTAAAGTCGTACTTGTTTTCCCATCTTTTTAGGTATTTCACATTTATTTTATTTTTTTGTTGCATAAATTTTGCATCTCCTACGAATTGATCTCTGCTCTTTGTCCAAATATTTCCCATTTTGTACAATTGTTTCTTTTGCACAGGCACCCAGAAACACAGTCACAGACAGAGAGCTTTATGTTATCACCGCTAGGTTTCCCACTCTCCGTCACTCACTTTCTCTTCCTCAATCTTACTTCAACTGATCAGGAAGGGCTCGTTAGCACCGTCAGGTATCTACCCTTCCCCGCTGCTTCGGATTGAGGAATTTCTAAAAACTCTGAAACCCCAGAGACGCGTGTCAGACATACATCACAGCCGCTGCCTCCCTTTAAACACTTATTGTGCTTAGACAGGATCAGAGTTCATTCACACACACAGTTGTCCTCAGAGGCCCATTCACTCCAGTAGTTTTGTTGTTTCTACGATCGTCTTTAGTTTTTGCTTTGACAGAAACTATCTAAAACTGTCTCTTATTATCGTCTTTAGTTTTTGCTTTGACAGAAACTATCTAAAACTGTCTCTTATTATCGGACCGGTACGGGTTCTTCTTTATTAGCTGTGGTCTCACCATAAGACCATGCACTGTTATTACATTAGGTTTTCCCAACACTCCTTTCGTTGTGTTTCTCTGAGTCGAATTTCTTTAGGGCAGGCCGTCAATTATCTGTCGATAGACAATATCAGATTACCTTAGTTGAGCCCTCTCTAGTAAATCACTTCATCACCACCAGAAGTAGGAGTGTTGGTCAAAGCTCAGTAATTGAGAGTCCTTCCTATGGGATCTCTCCCTACGAATCTTTCGTATTTTACAAAATCTTTTGTTTTCTGTCTGTCATAATTACCTTCCTTCTGGAATCAGATGTCTCCGTGCTTCTCTGGTGTTCCGTCACCTTCCTCTCGTCCAGCAGGTCCTGGCCTCTCTATTTTGTCAAAACACTCCTCTGAAAGGGTGTGCGACTGAGGTCTTTAGTAAGGGTGATTTCTTTTTCTCACCCCCCGTGCACGGTGTCAGGCCCAAGCCTGGACGAGGGAAGGATGTTGGAATCCGATGCTCGAAGGACCAAGTTGTTAGGAATATTCTCAATAGCTAAATAAATGCACAGGAGATCAGCATCTGAGTCCAAAGGTGTTCAGTTTATTCTTGCCGGCAAGGGAGCACACAAGCTTACAGTCTCAAGGTCTGTCAGT
>JAUMHP010039686.1:0-10517 GCA_032361065.1 Enteromius trimaculatus | reverse complement strand
TCATTTTAGTTTGATTGCAATGAATAGGGTTTATAAATGCACAGCCATTAACTTACTGTATGATAATAATATTTTACCTAATATTAAAAATTTAATAAATATCATCAATAAATAATATGTTGATTTTTTTTTTTCCAAAAAAGTAATCATGTCTTATTTTCTCTAGCATATTTAACATTGCTCTTTAATTAAGCAAAAATGTTTTATCCGATTACTCTTGAAATGTTTAGTAGAATACTCGATTACTAAAATATTCCATAGCTGCAGCCCTAATCATTACTGAAACTAACGAGACAGGCAGTCAAGCTGCATCAATCACAACAGAAATACAGAAACGTAAGTTAGCCGGTTACCAAGACTCGCTAGAAAATATAATCATCAATAAGGGTTGTAACGGTGTACCGGTATGGCGGATTATTGTGATACTGACATGTACGATTATCATATCGTGCACATTTGCTTATCCTCGGTTTTGGGGGGAAAAAATGAAACCAGATCTCACTCGCGCTGCAGTGTATATGCAACTTCTTTGCTTGACTGTCTACAGTGAAGGTCCTGAATTAGCTATCGATTGCTCAGGAATCGATTTTTGCATGACAGCATTAGAAAGACGGTGCTTTCTATTGCACTAAATTCTTTTAATAGCGTTTATTTCGACATGGGTTAACTTATTAATAGCATGCGATAATAGACAAATATATAAATTAAATCACCAAACTGTCGCTAATATTTTCATGTAACCTGTAGTGACGGTGAAGTGAACGCTGTGCTGCTGCTGTTTCTCAATCAACTATGATTGTATAACTGATTTTGATGATTGAAAAACTGATTCCATATAGCAATAAAACCTACTTGTAAAATGTTGCTCTATTTATCCACAAGGAAATTAAAACACTTGTTTGTAGTAGCAGAGAACCAACATTAATCTGAGATGGAGATGATGAGTGAGAGTGTCCGGTAGCATAAAATCTTAGCGCTGCAAGCAGCTGGACATCAGGACGTAAAGCGGACACGGGCGAAGCCGTCTTTGGTTTAGCACAAGAACACGCTGTATCGCAGCCATATCTGTTGCTTTCTGGACGCCACCATGATTAACCCTTTATGCAATCTTAGCATTAAAGCCAAATTGTTTGCCACCTGTTCAATATTAAAAGTGATTGCCAATTTTAATGCATTAGTCACATTATGAAAGAGGCTAATTAAAAGTCACTCTATTAGTACTGATATAAAATAAAATAAAATTCTTAAACTCGATTACAGTATATTCCATAATTAATACGACTTTGAAAATGTGCCATAATGTGCTTGCATACACCGCTGATTTATAAAGACTGCTGCTAAGTGGCGGCGACTAGCGTCTTGAGCTGAAACTACGCTAAGAATGAGTTCTAGACCAACCTTACGAACGTGTGACTTTTAGCGAAGAGATACTTAGCGTAAGAACGTTTCGGGAAATGTGCCATAATGTTATGAGAGAAGTTACGGTACAACATAAGAACGATAAGAAGCTTTTGAGAAACCGGGCCCTGAATGATGGATCGTACCTTTATCAGAAAAAATGACAACGAAGGCTATCACTGAAAGAATAAAAGTGATTGTGCAGCACGTTTTTTAAACTAAGATGCATCCAATTGAAATGCATTAGTTTAAACAAGCATTTAAACGTGCTGGCCTTATGAAAATAATGAAATAAACGTGTCCCTGCCACAAATAAATAGATTAGATTAAACTGTCCTGAGACTTCACAGCGAGCTTCCAGTCTCTGAACACATGTGGATAGCGCACTTTTATTATAGTGAGGTTTAATGTTAAAACATTTTTATATGGTTGAATTATTTTAGTATGTAGGCTACATTGATTTTATTTTATGCAAGTCGTGTTGACACACAAGTCTGTCGCTAGTTGGCCTCTTGGTCTTTACTTTTAAAAAACAAATTATTATAGGCTATTTAACAAACAAAACTGCTCCAAATGTTTTTCTAAATTGACTAAAAACGAATCGAAAAATAATAATTATGCCATTACACAAAACTAAACTATTTTAATAGCAGTAACAGTAGTAAAAGCCGTAAAAGACTGGAGTGGCAATATTTCGGTGTTTACATGTCTGAATATTTCGATTAAAATAGTAGGCCACCTATGTTAATACAATTATGCCTTCTGCGATTATGAGCATAATTGCATTATTGCATTATTATTATAATCGAAGTATTGCATTTACATGATGTAAAGTTTAATCGCAATACTGCCAAAATTTGCCCACATCATAGCATTTTCACACCAGTAATGACTTGCAGTATATGTCCACAAGCATCGTTTATGTCGTTACGTGTTGACATCATCAAACTGTGATCCAGTGTTAATTTCGTTGACGAATATTTTTCGTCATAATGTTCGTCAACTAAATTTTTTTCACCGACGAAAACGAGACAATAATGAACTAAAACTAATTTGAAATGACAAAAACTATAAAATCTATTGACATTTTCATCAGCGAATAAAAACGAGAATGTTATGGAGAGGCGATTGGAAAGAACGAATGTGTTGCGTGGATCAGAGGTTAGATGTGTACATGGACTGTATTTATAAGCTATACACTTGCTGCACGCCTCATAAAACGTTCAAAAATCTCAGTATGGAGGATTAAGAAAAGAGCAGGCATATGGATAAATTTGACGATGAACTCAATTCAGTCTGGTTTCTGAGCGCAGACACTGAAGCATACATAGCACGTCTCACACAGCGAGTAGGTTGCTCTTGAATGGAGAATTACTCACGAAAGGATTTCAAATTGTCCGTTTTGACTAGCATTCAGGTAAACAGAGTTGATTACGTATTACGTGAATGTAAACGGTAGGATACATGTATCAGTAACGTTGCATTGCATTCGCGTGTATTCGGTTTTAAAGGGACCACAGCATAATTGTCAAAGTCATGTTAATCAAGCAACAAAAGCAAAATCACTCAGTGCCCCTGACTGAATCATGTAGTACTTAGTAGTTCTAAAGATTAATCAAAATTTATTTATATAAAAAATATTTCTGCTTGAAAGAATTAATATGGTAAACAATAAAGAATGCATAATTCGCCTATATAACCATTGTTCTTGACCTTAATGAGAAGTGGTTATATTTAATTTATTTTAACATAATGGCATGTTGTGTGTCACCACAGTTAAATCAGTGTCTATTATGAGAAAATCTTAATGTCAAACTTATTGAATTTTATAGAAATGCATAGTAAATGAATTACACTGTAACTAAACGCGTTAGATTTTAGCGGACTAAATTTACTGTAGATTTAGTCGACTAAAATATGATATAAAGATTTTTAATCAAAAGACTATTAAAATTTGCTGTCAAAATTAACACTGCTGTGATCAGTACATAAGATCGGCCAAATGTATGAGTACCGTTTAAGTACTAATTTAAAAATTACTCCTCATCCAGTTTTTTTAAAACCACTATGCATTCGTTTCTCTTTGTTATATTATATTTTACTTTGTTAAATAATTACAGAGCCGAGAATCATCTGAAACACCTTGTTTCCTGATTATATCTCCCAAGGGTAACATTTAAAGCATGAAAAGTAACGGTCGTAGTACTGAGCCTTGATTTGTTTGTAAAGAAACTGAACTTAAAGTTTCACTGTTCAGTAGTAACGATAGAGACAAACACTATTGAGAGATGCACAAACTCACAAAGGTAATTCACACGCTCCATTTCTCTTTCTCTCTCTACTTATTCTAATAATTTTGTACTATACAATTTGTAACTATACATTCATGCTATTTAGAGAAACAATGTGATGTTATTAACTACCACTTTACAAGGTTAATTTATTTACAACATCAACTAAGAATGAACGGTACTTCTACAGGAATTTAGAATATTAACAAATGACACCTTATTGTAAAGGCCTGTTCACACCGGGACGAATATCGCGCGTGAATATCGCCGACGTTTAACATGCCGTAACTACACAAAGGGCGCCAATGTGAGTGTACACACCGACGCGAAAAACGGCAGTCGTAAAAGCGTAATTTTTTAAAAAACGCCTCGGACTCGTTTTTTTTTTTTGACGCGCCGCGTTAAAAACTGGCCGACCAGTGAGGTTAGTGCTTTTGTTCACGTGACCGGAGCTGCTGAAGTTACAGTAAAACAAGACTTGGTGGCGCTCAAGATCACTTCAAGAAAGAGGAAAGTAAAAGATGCCCAAGATGAATGTAGAGCTGCTAGCATCATTATTTTCAGAACACAAAGAGCTTTTTGATAAACGCTACAGCGACTACAAAAATCGTGATAAATAATTTCTTCATCACTGGAAGAGGAGCTGCTGCTGCTTGAAAAATCCATGTTCTGTTTTACCAGGTAACAGAAAGCGTGAAAATTGTTTTGAAAAGAGCGTAAATACCGGCTCTCTTCTTCTTCTGTGTGACAAGCAAGAGGTATATACAAGAGGTATTTCTGTTGTTTATTAAGCGAATTCGCCAGTGAAAATCGCATGGGTATCCTGGCGAAAAACGTCACGAAAAACGCTAAGGAAATGTGCGTACGATATTCGCCCCGGTGTGTACAGGCCTTAAAGTGTTAGATTACCTGTTATGTATATTGTTAGATGGCAGAAAGCAATCAAAGAACAAACTGTGTTTGCTGGAGCTGTCAGTGTGTGGTGTTTATTTACAAAATGACATCGCCAACTACTGGCCTGGCAGCATAGTGCAGTGTATTCAGACATTGTCGTGGATCTGTGTTAAAAAGGGACAGTTTTTATATTGTTTGTCTGTACACAAATATTTTATTCTTTTAATTTTAAAACATACTATTTTCAAATTTGTATCTTTTATAATAATTTTATTTTAGGCCTGATGAAAGAAGAAAGAGCAGAAGTGAATGAGGTGGAGGAGAAATATCAGGATCAGAAAGAGCATGAAGACAGTGGAGAAGCAGCGAGTGGCAGCATCCAAACAACAGACGCCAGAAGACCTTTCAGCTGCTCTGAGTGTGGAAAAACATTCAAATATAATGCACACCTTCAAAATCACATGTTATCTCATGGTGAAAAGTCTTTCAGCTGCTCTCAGTGCGGAAGGAGGTTTATACATAAATCAAGCCTCAATAAACACATGTTAATACATACTGGAATAAAGCCTTACAGCTGCTCTCAGTGTGGAAAGAGTTTCACACAGAAAGGACAGCTTAAGATTCATTTCGAAAATCACTGTTCAGAAAAGCCTTACATCTGCTCTCAGTGTGGGAAGAGTTACACGGAGAAGACAGGACTCAATACACACATGTTAATTCATACTGGAATAAAGGCTTTCAGCTGCTCTGAGTGTGGAAAGAGTTTTGCACATAAAGCAGTACTTAATAAGCACATGTTAATTCACACTGGAATAAAGGCTTTCAGCTGCTCTCAGTGTGGAAAGAGCTTTGCACTGAAAGCAAGACTCGATAAGCACATGTTAAGTCATACTGGGATAAAAGCTTTCAGCTGTTCTCAGTGTGGAAATCATTTTACACAGAAATCAAGCCTCAGTATACACATGTTAATTCATTCTGGGATAAAGGCTTTCAGCTGCTCTCAGTGTGGAAAGAGTTTTACAGGAAAATCAACCCTCAACAATCATATGTTAATCCATTCTGGGATAAAGCCTTACAGCTGCTCTCAGTGTGGAAAGAGTTTTACAAGGAAATCGTGCATTAAAAAGCACATGTTAATTCATTCTGGAAAAAAACCTTTCAGCTGCTCTCAGTGTGGAAAGAGTTTTACACAGAAATCAACCCTCATGAAGCACACGTCAGTTCATACTGGAATAAAGCCTTTCAGCTGCTCGCAGTGTGGAAAGAGTTTTACACAGAAAGGACAACTTAACCGTCATTTGGAAACTCACTGCTCTCAGAAATAGCCTGTCTCGCTCTGAGAAACAGCCAAGATTATCTCAAAATACATGATAGCTTGACGAATGTCATGTACACTAAGTACAAACAGAGGTGGATCATTCTTTTACATGTGAGGTTTCCATTTCTGGATCTAAAAACCTAAAACCTGCTGCTTGCAATTTGTTTATCGCGCAATTTAAGGGGTATCAACATTTGTAGACTTGTTTGTCAGAATAGAAAATTACAGTTGTCTCTAGCAAATTTAACTAGGGCTTGTACAAGCTGCTTAAAATGCCTTAAGCACTTGAATTCTACTTTTGCCTACACAGGAAGCATGTCTTGCAGGCTGGGGGCTATTCTCCACAGGGGTCGTGTGATTTCACTGCGCCTGCTGCGCAGCTACGGCAGCAAACTTTCTAATCATATCGGCCTAGAAAATCGCAACTTCTACATGTTTCATTGATCTATGCTATATGCGGATAAAACTGCAAACTATTTTCTTCAATAAATTTTTCTTCAGTTGATTCCATCTTTGACTCCGGGTCGTCATTCTTAGGTTCTTGAGTGTTACCCCCAACAGTTGGAGGATAGGCGAGCAATTGTTCTTTGGATGTATTCCTTATCAATTAACAAGGTGGGATAATTTATTTCAAAATTATTATTTGGTTAGGGCTGTCTGTGAGCACAGACACAGAGAACAAGGAGAAGTGGAGCAGGTAGGCTCACTCAGACGTATGCGGGTGATACCAGATGGTCAAAGCATTAGTAAATCTGCGAGGGTCGCAATTTTTCTTCAGAGAAAAGAAACCCACTGTAATTCTTAATGAGAAAGTAGGTGAGGGGAGATGATGGGGGGTCAGTAAAAAGGTAAACTGACAACTGTAAAATCTGAAAGAGTAAGGAAGAGTAACAGCACACCTTTTCGAATAAACTATTGAAGAGGGAATTCTGGTAATAGACCTAACAGGGAAGGAATCTCTGTGATTGATTCAACAATTGAAGATGTCTCTGTGTTAGACATAACAGTCGAAAAGATTATTGTGATAGACTAAAGACTTTGAAGAATAAAAAAGTGCTGCTTGATTCGTATTCTCATTTGTGCACAAAACGCTGGAAAGGTAGGTATAAAAAAAATACTTGTGAGTCATAGCTTCCGCAAGCCACTGAGATGTAGTAAATGTCACAGGACAGGTCACATGTATATGTAGCGTAGAGCTGATGGACCATGGTCCCAGGACAAAACAAGTAGAAAGGATGACCAGAGAAACACAATCACCCTCTCTGATAGTTACATGGCCAAACTGAAAAGGCTGAAGATTAGGGGTCAGCTTCTTGAGATATTAATGACCCCAGACCTTACATTCATGCATTGTTAGGAGTCCGGCAATGTATAGCTTTGATTGACACTGGGGCTCAAGTTAGTATCACTAACATTCCACTTGACACTACCAAAGATTTTATGTACATTGGACTGAATGGAAAAGAAATGTTTCATGAATCTGTTCCTCTCTCTCTGACAAAGTGTATTGGACTGAATTTTAGGGTTGGGGCGATAATAGGTGTTCAGTCAACAGATAAGCTAGTGCGTGGCTTGGCCCCCACCATGCAGCAGGATGTACTATGAGAATGGTAAATACGACAGAGACAAGACAATGCCTGGCAGATCAAAACCATCGTTGAGCTGCCTAAGCCAGTCACTGGTCTAAGGAAGGTAATGGGACTTTTAAATTACTGCCGCCAGTATGTTTCTAATTACACTGAACTGTCTAAGCCCTTCACAGCAGCGCTGAAAGGAGGAAAGCCTGGAAACAAACTCATCAAGTGGACCGACCAAATGGAGGAGTCCTTTGTGAGTATCAAGGAAACTCTCTCCTCCAGCCCTGCCCTCAGACATGTAGATGCTCGCGGGGCGTTCCACCTGTGGACCTGGGTGGGGAACAAGTCCTACTCCGCAGCTTAGTGCCAGAAGGTTCTGGGAAGGACATCATATGGGATGGTAGCGTATTACTCCACCCCGATTCCAGCCACCATGGCGGGGCAACACCCCTGCCTGCTTATTTGTGACTGTCCGAAGAGGGCTTTTTGTACATGTATGTGCGAGGATGACAATGTTATTAAGTGTTCATGGTATGGACTGCTTGGGGGTTTTGGTGCTGTAGCATCGACCAGATGGCAACAGCTTAAAGAGTTAGTCTGCTGGGTGTGAGGGGTCCAGAGTGATTTTCTTAGACCTTTTGCTCACTCTGGATAAGTACAGTTCTTGGAGAGTGGGGAGGGATGTTCCAGTTATTCTCTCAGCAGTCCTGACTACCCTCTGCAGTCTTCTGAGGTCAGATTTGGTAGCTGAGCCGAACCAGACAGTTATAAAAGTGCAGAGGATAGATTCAATGATTGCTGTGTAGAACTGTATCAGCAGCTCCTGTGGCAGGTTAAACGTCTTCAGCTGGCGAAGAAAGTATAACCTCTGTTGGGCCTTTTTCACGATGGAGTCAATGTGAGTGCCCCCTTTCAGGTCAGGTCAAGTCACTTTTATTTAAATAGCACTTTTAACAATACAGATTGTAGCAAAGCACTGAACATTATCAAATAGAACAACAGAGTGATGGTAATGTATAATGACGAGAATTAAACTTTATTTATTAAATGCAGAGACGGTCTCTGTAGTCAAGACGATGGTAATCACTGGAAATCAGGTGTCCCCAACTAAGGAAGCCAGAGGCAACAGCGGCAAGGAACCAAAACCCCATCCATGAAAGAATGGGGGGAAAAAAAACCTTGGGAGAACCAGGCTTAGTTGGGTCCAGTTCTCCTCTGGCCGGATGTTTCAGTTTAATTTTAAACACGTTGGATTGTGTAAGGATTTATAGTGTGTGTGTGCATCTGGATCCGGCGATCTGTCCACGGAGCTCATCTAGGTCCTGAGAGATCGTGGTGCCCAGGAACCTGAATGACTCTACTGTGGCCACAGTGCTGTCCATGATGGTGAGTGAGGGGAGAGCAGTGGGGTTCCTCCTGAAGTCCACAATCATCTCCACTTTTTTGAGCATGTTGAGCTCCAGGTTATTAAGACTGCACCAAACAGCTAGCTCTTCAACCTCCTGTCTGTAAGCAGACTCATCACCGTCCTGGATGATGAGTGTGGTGTCATCTGCAAACTTCAGGAGCTTGACAGAGGGGTCTTTAGATGTACAATTGGTGTACAGGGAGAAGCTCCAGCGCTGGTCATACGGGTACTGGATGTGATTTTACCCATTCTCACTGGGTTAATTTGGGCTGGAGAAGTTATTGGATGATGGTGTTAAAGGCAGAGCTGAAGTCCACAGACAGGATCTGGACAGTCCCTGATCTGTTGCAGGATGTAATGCAGACCCATATTGACTGCATCATCCACCGACCTGTTTGCTCTATAAGCAAACTGCAAACTGATCCTTACTGGATCAGTAAGGGTCCAGTGAAGTCCTTTAGAAAATCCAACACCAATCTTTCAAATGATTTTATGACCACAGACGTTAGAGCTACAGATCTGTCATCATTAAGTCCAGTAATTTTGGGTTTCTTTGGGACAGGAATGATGGTGGAGCGTTTGAAGCAAGATGGAACTTCACACAGCTCCAGTGATCTGTTGAAGATCTGAGTGATCAGATGCCAGCTGATCAGCACAGGTTTTCAGACAGGGTGGAGTAACACCGTCTGGGCTTCTTAAAGACCCGGCACACCTCTTCACTGATCAAGACAGCAGGAGTTGGGGAGAGGGGGGTTGCAGGAGGTGATAATGGTGTTCTTTCAAACCTGCAGTAGAACACATTCAGATCGTCTGCCAGTTGTTGATTCTCCACAGTGCTGGGGGGTAGTGTCCTATAATTGGTGATGTCTCTCAGACTTTTCCACACAGAAGTGGTGTCACCAGAGTTGAACTGCGTTCTTAGCTTTTCGGAATAATTCCTCTTTGCCACTCTGATCTCGTTTTCCAGTGTGTATTTGGCCTGTGTGTACAAGGTCTTGTCCCCATTCCTGTGAGCATCTACTTTGGACTGACGGCTGGCTGAGTTTTGCAGTGAACCATGGTTTGTCGTTGTTGAAGGTTAAACGAGTCCTGGTAGGAATGCACATATTCTCACAGAAACTGATATACGATGTTACAGTCTCTGTGAGCTCGTCCAGATCGCTGGCAGCAGCTTCAAAAACAGAACAATCAATGAGGTCGAAACAGGCTTGTACATTCTGCTCTGCTTCCTCAGTCCATCTTTTTACAGTCCTTAATACAGGTTTAGCTGATTTCAGTTTCTGCGTGTAGGTCGGTATGAGATGAACCAAATAGTAAAGTCCCAAGCTGCTCAATGAAGCATGATATGCATCCTTTATTGCGGTGTACTGAAGCATCCAGTATCCAGTATCCAGTATATTACTGTCTCTGGTGGGATATGTAACATGCTGTCTGTATTTTGGCAGTTCACATTTAAGATCTGCTCTATTAAAGTATAATGTGATGAGATCAGCTAGAATCTGTACAGCTGTGCTCACATGCACTTACAGAGGAATGTAAACATTCAAGTCAAGGCAAGTCACTTTTATTTATATAGCGCTTTTAACAATACAGATTGTAGCAAAGCACTGAACATTATCAAATAGAACAAC
>JAUMHP010039685.1:0-10518 GCA_032361065.1 Enteromius trimaculatus | reverse complement strand
TTGTAGAGCTGCAGGTTGGGCGACCCCTAACACGTTCGCTAGGTTCTATAGCTTACGTGTTGAACCGGTTTCTACCCATGTCCTCACCTCTAATAGAGCTGAAGAGCCGGAGTAGGACCTGTTCGGTCGGCTTGGTTTATGTTCTCCAGTAATCCTTATCAGTAGATACTGTGAGTCCTCCGATCCCATCGGCAGTCGGATGTTGCGGAGCATCTGACGCTAGGCCCTCGAGGAGATGTATCCTTGAGAACCGCTAGAGGGCTGGGAGCCCCTAAATGTTACCAAGAGGATCTCAGGTGGTAGAGGTAAGATTACCTTCCCCAATTAAGGGTTAAATCTCCTCCTATATTCCATATGCATTTCTAGTTCTGTTTTAATCTTAAAGAGAACAGATTCCGCACGTCCCACTGGGACGTCCCAGTGTCCAGTTACTTATAGTGTGGTACTGGTCCATGTGCAGAGTCTACCTTCCTACAGACCAAACACAGGGACTCTCACATGGGGCTGGAAGAAACAGTCTGTATGGCGCTTTGGTAGGGATCTCTATTCGTCGCTCACCGACGTGACGTCGAAGTGACCGACTGAAAGGGAACGTCTCTGTTACGTATTTTAACCCTCATTCCCTGAAGAAGGGAACGGAGACGTCATGTCCCGTCGTCATAGGGGCTGTCCCGCCGCTAGGGGCCGTAACACCGGCTCAGCTCCTCAGCGAAAACCTATTGAACGCTAGATCTGCTGACCTACTTATACTCGCGCTGCGATTGGGTTCAGCTGATCCTAATCCGCGCATGCCAATGAAATTCATTGGCGTGTTAACATACACCCAGAGTTGTTTTGGCATCTCAAAGCGAGATTCCTATTCATCGGTCACCGTCGTGATGTCTCCCTTCCCTTCTTCAGGGAACGAGGGTTACAATACGTAACCGAGACGTTTTGTATAACAAATGCAGGTAAAAGTTCAAGTTGGTGACATGATGTGAATAAATGTAGGGGTGTAAAAAGTGTATTACTACTCATTCAATGTACACCTGTGAATGCCATTTCATAGGCGAAAAGTTGTAGCTCCTTTACCCACAACTCTAACTCTGAAGCCTGCTGTAGGGCTTGAACTGGCTCAGGTAGGTTTGGGAAAAAAAGTGGACTTCATGATTATGTAATTTGGTGTATATTCATGTTTCTGTGCATTCAAAAAGCTATATGCAGTGTTGTAATTATCTGGTGCATTTATGAAATTAGAGTTGTGACGTTCGCGAACAAACCGATTCTTTTGAACGGCTCATAAACATGAACGATAGGAGCCGAGTCGCGGCTGCTGGGGAGCTGTTCTTTTTTTCCTGTGCGTGTTTCACACAGATGCACACAAATTAGCTCCTCCATGAGACAGAACAGTTATAGGGGGAGGGCTACTGTCTAATAGCATCAGTATTGCCAACTATTTCCAATGAAAAGTTGCTAAAGCCTGCCCGAAAAGTTGCTAAATGTTGCCAGATGATTTCACACACTAATTTGCATATCAGTGATGTCATCACAGAGTATCTGACAAGTGTAAGCACATCATGTCTCTACTCTCTGAGGTGCCATGTATTATATTAAAAAATTAACATACTACTTTGCGTGATGACGTCATTGCGTAATCGCAACGCAAAACTACATCTTTAAGTAGTATACAAAATAATTAATGTTTTCTCAAATTGACTGGCCATCTCAGCAAAAACATTATTTGAAATATGTCCATTTAGATTTGTATGAAAAATATAGTTGACTATTTGTAAAAGTAATACAAACACTTGATTGAAAAAGATTTATTTTTATTTATTTATTTATTTTTTGTTTTAATTATTTGACTACAAATCTCACCTCATCATTCCTCCCAGTGATTATTTCCAGGATAAACTGAGATGCCCCCAAGCTACCTTCTTTAAACTGACTAAATATTTAAAAAGAAAGGAATGGATCGCCAAGAGTTCCTGTAAGGATTGGAAAGGCGCTTTGACCTCTTCAGGAAGTCAAAACTCAGGAATTTCTTGCAATACAGGCTGGGCAATAAAACAATCCACTTCGTAATCTGAGAGAAAGATCTGGAAGACCATCTGCTTTTCTGCCCCCCTCCATTCCCTCTTGGGTTATAGTCCAGGTCATCAAAAGGTGCCTCAGGAGAAAATGGGAGACACTTGCATAATGCAATGTATATAACTTCAGAAGTTACAATCATAACCTATTCAAGTTTGGTATTATTCTAAAAGTCTTTGTGCGATTGGTAAAATGGTCTCAAGTTCAAAGTAGTCATTTATATTATCAAAAAGATTCAAAACTTTTACAGAATTCAGTTTGCTATGAAGGGGAGTGGTCTTCCCTAAAGAACAGACGGTAATCTCCAACCAGGTGCAAGAGAACGGCTGACAAACCAAAGGCCTTTTGTGATTATACAACTGAAAGAGAGATTTGTTTTGGTTGGTCTGGGTATATAAGGAAAAGGGTAAAATCAGGACGAGGGGATTTTCTGCAATCAGGCCCCGAGGCTGCAGGCATGAGAGGGCTCTGCACTAAACCTCCAGGTCCCTCTGATACTGCAGCGTGTCTCTCTGAACAGTCAGGTATGCATTTCTACTCTTAGATATATCCTTGATTTATTGAGGATATCTATTCTTGTAAATTGAAATTGAATTGGATTCCCATTGTTTAATTGTGTAATTGGCTTTATATAATTTTACCTGACGATTCATTACGATTCATTCTAGACTGCTGAAATCTTTGTCATTAGTAGATTGTGAGGAGGCTTTGGCGCGCATAAATATTTTGGCTAGGATAGGACAAACTGGAGGCATGGGGAAATGGAGCAGTGAGCACGCTCCCTAGAGACCTCCTAATTCCTGCCTATCACTGAAGTTAACAAGTTGGGTAAGACAAGGACTAAGTACACTAGAAGATACGAGTTCCCTCCAACCTCTGAGTAATTATCAGTCTAGCGAGTTTGTGTTACGGGAGGGCGTTTCGGGCCTACGCCAGACCCAGATGGCCTTAGGTCCCACAAGCAACGTCTTCCAAATTAAGATAACTAAATTCAAGATCAGCACCTAAATTTAGTATAATTTTAAAGAAAGAGAACTTAAAAATTGGAGTCATATTTAAATGAGGTAGAAGTCAAAAGTAAATTAGAAACCAAAGTTGGAAGAACTGAAGTGTTTTCACAGAAGCGCAGGAAAAGCCATACATGCAGAATCTGGGCGAGTAAACCGGACCTTTCGTTCCCAAACTTTATCGTCTTCAAGGACATTGTATAAAGCAATTGGTAAATATGGGTATTTTTAGCCTGTTTGAAGAGCTCAGTTCACTGAAGGTAAGAGTATCTGCCAAATAGGATCCATTCATTACATTACATACAAATTCTGTCGCAGGAGGAAGTGGCCAGAGAATGACCCTTAATGAACACAACGGATTACTCTGGTTGGCAAATCCGGTTTAAAAATGTAGCAAAAATATCCTTTGTTTGGTGCCCCTTCAGAAGGTAATGGACACCCTGTTTCTTGTTTCACAAAGGCTGCTATGACCACATAGTATTATGCTTGAGAGATGGACTAATGTATGCGCTGATACTCAATTACCCAGCTGAAATGAAACCTAGAGCCATTCATCAGTGTCTTCCCAAATATACACTATCACTATAAAATGTGACAGACAGTGATTAGCTTCATTCTTGCTATGTTCACAATGTTTGATTCAATCAGTAAGTAGTTGATCTAGTTTATGTGGTGAAATGTTTGCAGTATAAAAAAAAGCAAATATACTTAAAATACAGTGTCTTATAACTGCATGGAAAAGAATTGGTCCTCACGCTGAAAAAGCTAAATCAAGATGTTTATATAACAGAAAGCAAACATATACAGCTCATTTTGCTAGAGTAAAAAGTACACTACTCAGTGCTTTCTCATTCAAATGAATTTCAGTGAGATCTCTTCTGCTCTGACTCAAGTCACTTCAACAAACTCTCAGACTTACTTTTCTTCTGGAGAAACCTCATTCGGAGACACCTGGGAACTGAAATGGCATTCACAGATTTACGATGATCTACAATCATTATCATTATTTTCAGAGCGATTAAATCTAGGATTTGGTGTTTTCTTGTCAAACACAGAGTTTCAAACACAAAATGTGCAAAATTTGTGGTCTCCAGCCCGTTTCCATCCAACTGGCCTTATACCGCTAAAATGGTGTGTGTGATGACGTCATCCTTAAAAAAAACGAACTGTCGCATAAGTTTTGGAGTATTGCAGAAAAAACCCTGCCCTTAAGCTGTTTCCATTCAATTTCAACTATTGCGCAAATCATATGTAAATAGTCTGTTCTTAATCCCTTTGGGGAAAAAAACAAAAAAACATAGCCCATTATTAAATTATGGAGGCCTACATAAAAATAACAAGTTCAAGTTTCCATGTTTTTGCACTTTGTTATATTTAGATACTCCATCATTGTCACAGTCAGCTGGAAGTGCCAGCCCAGATCAGGGGATGGCACTTCAGTGCCCAGCAAACTTTCAGTGTTTTATGTCTTTTATGTTTTCATTCATGGACTCTCATCAAAGAACTCATGTCTCCGCCCACTCGTAGGTTGTCTTGGGTTCTGATTGTTTGCTCCGCCCCGTGACCTACTTTCACTTGTTTAAAACCCGGATGTGTTTGTTTGTCTCGACGGTCCATTAGCACTATCAACCCCTTTCGTTTTGCCACTCCGTGTTCCTGTGTTTCCTTGTCTGTTGGGATTGTTTACTGTGTACCGACCCACGCCTGGACTCTGACGATTATCGTGCTCTGCCTCCTCCATCCTTGTCTGCCAGTGACGATCTTAAGCCTGTCTGTTTTTGCTATGTGTTATCAATAAACGCTCGCTCTCGTGACAAGCATCAAGCCATTCATAAGCTGGTGCAGTTGTAGTTGTTGCTTTCCTGATCAAATGTTATTAGACTGTATTGGAAATAGGAATGTTAATTTAGGTTATTTCATTATTAACCGACAAGATTATGCTAAATTACAAGTAAATTAAATTGAATTGATATGTGGCTGTGACCTATTAAAAATAGCTTAATTTGTGTCCAGGGATTAATTTTATACACGAAACAAGCAGCATAAACAGAACCTAAGGCTCACATCATATCACACGCAGAGCTTATGCAAACAGAGAAAAACATAAGCTATTAAAGAAAAAAAGGCTCATATGCCAAATATATATTTTTTGTAAATAAATACTAAATTAACAAAACAAAAGAAAAAAAAACCTACAACAAGTAGATGTCACGCTCAGATACCACAGACACGTAGAATACTGTTGAGGTGAAGTTTAATATAGAATAAATCAAGCCTTCTTTGTTTTTGACAAGACTCACAAAGTGCAGTAAGGTGATACAAACAAAAGTCAAGCAGGTTTTCATAAGGTAACTGCACAGGTAAGCAGGATCACAGGAGCGGAGAATCAGATCACAACAACGGGAAGATAAACGGTAAGCATGAATACTCAGTCTTTAAAGGGTTCCAGTTCAAGTCTCAACCAGTCACAAAGTTCATATTGTTGATTCATCAGATCCAGCAGGTAAGTGAGCAGGCAAGATCAGAGGAAGCGTCTAACCTCGAGCTCAGCCAACGATTGTTTGGCTGAGCATGCTTTTAAAGCAGTGCCGCTGATTTCCAACAGGTGTCAATAGTCAGGTGATAAGGAGCGGTTCACCAGTGGCTGTGTGCTTGCAGTGATGGCTGATTCTGGATCAGGTGAGTTTGAGTGAGAATGATTGACTGATGGTTGAGTGTTATTTGTGACAGCTCTGGTGGAGCTGGATCTTGAAGGGTGGCTTGTTGGATCTGTGTATCAAGAGACCAGGTAATGGGTGCAAGAAACGTGTCTTTAGGTAAAATGGTGCCTGGGACAGGATCAGGCTGGTAGAGATGGGAAAGGGCATCAGCTTTGGTGTTTCTTGATCCAGGTCTGTAAGAGATTTTGAAATCAAAACGGGTAAAAAACAATGCCCATCTGGCCTGTCATGGATTCAAACGACGAGCCTCTCTCAATTTTTTTTTTTTTTTTCAAATATAAGTTTTTGTGATCAGTAATGACTGTGAATTGGAATCTGGAGCCCTCCAACCAGTGTCTCCATTCTTCAAGGGCTAGTTTAATTGCCAACATTTTACCTATGTCATAATTCTATTCTGCACTTGAAAGTTTTTTGGAGTAATAGGCACAGGGATGCAAGGTAGGTGGTTCTCCATGCCACTTGGATAAGGTAGCACCCACACCTGTGGTGGCAGCGTCGACTTCGACTACAAAAGGCAGGTCTGGATCAGAATGGGTGCAGTGCAAAAGGCTTCCTTGAGTTGAGCAAAGGCTTCCTGGGTTGCTGGGTTCCAGGTTAGGCGTTTCTTGACTCCTTTTAATAGAGAGGTGAGTTTAGAGGATATCTGGCTATAATTCTTTATGAAGCGACAATAAAAATTGGCAAACCCAAGGAAACGTTATAGTTCCGTTACTGTGTTGGGTACTGGCGACTCTTGCACCGCAGTTACCTTCTTGGAGGTCCATTTCAATTCCATCCAATGTGATGTAGTAACCCAGGAAGTGTACTCGATCCAAATGAAACTCACATTTCTCTCCTTTTAAATAGAGTTGATACTCTTGCAGTCGTTGGAGAACCTGCTTGACATGGGAGTCGTAGTCATGAGAGTAAATCAAAATGTCATCAATATAGACAACCACAAATTGATTAAGCATGTCCCGGAATACTTCATTTATGAAGTTTTGAAAGATGGATGGTGAGTTGGCTAGACCATACAGCATCACGCAGTACTCATAATGACCGCAAGGGGTGACAAACGCGGTCTTCCATTCATCTCCAGTTCATATAAGGATCAAATTATAAGCACTGCGGAGGTCTAACTTGCTGAAGATTTTTGCTTGACGCAGTTCTTCCAGTGTTGAAGGAATGAGTGGTAGGGGATAAGCAAATTTGATGGTTTGTGAATTCAGAGTCCTGTAATCAATACATGGATGAAGTCCACTCTTTGACACGAAGAAGAAGCTGGACGTGGCTGGTGACATGGATGGTCTGATGAAACCTTGAGCTAATGCTTCTGACATGTAATTTTCCATGGCGTCTCGCTCAGGTAATGACAATGTATATACCTTTCCTTTAGGTAATTTGGCTTGAGGAACCAGATCGATCTCACAATCCCAGGGGCGATGAGTAGGCAGGTGAGTAGCAGAGACTTTACTGAAGACATCCGAAAATTCCACATATTCAGGTGGGATGATCTCTTCACTCGAAGCATGTGTACTTTCTACTGAGGTAGAATAACATAACATCTCTGGTGATTGCGAAAGTGAAAGCAGACAGTGATTAAAACAATACGGACTCCATTGCAAGATCTCACCAGAATTCCAGCGAACTGTGGGATTGTATTTCTCTAACCACGGGGGTCACAACAGGATGTCAACATTGGCCTCAGGAAGTACGAAGAAGCTGATTAGTTCCTGATGGAGACAACCAATTTGTAAAGTGAGTTGATCTGTATAGGTATTAATGGGTCGGGCATCCAGGGGTTTTCCTTGTATGGTGATTATTCTGTAAGGAGTGAGACTCTTGGAAACAGAGATCTGAAATTGATCAACACATCGTGAGGAAATAAAATTTCCGGCAGCTCCTTAGTCCACTAAAACTTTGACAGGGTGATGATGAGTATCATAGATCAACATAGCATCTATCATAGGTATTTTATTGACACAAGGATGCATATGACCAGTACTCACCATTGCTCGGGCAGGTCTGACTGGGCAGTCTAGCAGTCGATGGGATGGTACACCGCAGTACAAGCAGAGACCCTCTCGAAACCGTTGAGATCGCTCAACAGAGGTGAGATGGTAGTTATCCGTCTGCACGGGTTCATCTGTGCTTATAGGTGCAGGTGTTGAGGGAACAGGTAGTGCTGCTAGATTCTGTGATATGGTGACTGGTCTTTTAAGGAAAGCATCCAGACCTACTGTGTGTTCATAGACAATTTCAGGAAATTTTTGTGATGCACAAGACAACATCCAATTATTTACAGAAGCACGGCCGGTTTAATTGTGAATGTACAAAAATAAAATAAATAATTTATGAACGTTTTTGAATAATTTCGAATGATGTCTTATCTTTGAATGAGTATAGTAAGCTGTGTCCACAATATAATATCCTGGACAAAATTCAGACTAATAAATTTTAACTTTTAAAGTAATTAAAGGAAACATTGAATTAAGATATTTATGTTTGAGAGGTAACTCATCCTTTTATCATTTACACAATTTTAGATGTATGATAATACATATATAAATAATAATACAATATAAATATGATTCAATGCGCTTTTGAAGGAGGCTAAGGTGGTTTGACACGAGCAACACCAAGAACACAGACGCTGCCAAAAGACTAATTCTGTCATGTGACACTACATTTATTTGTGTTAAAGCCCTTTTTCTCGACAAAAGGTGTTTCCAAACAGTTTTTTGCGACATTTGAAGTATCGATATAGAATTTATGTGCTAAAGCTAAATGAAAAAATACTGTGTCAACATTTACAAAATGTTATCGATAATGAGCATTTCCATCAGCTATATCGGTATATATTTTTTCGCTAAAATGTCTGATTGAGAGGTATTTTGTAATTATTTGACTTGTCTATAGGTTTCTGATTGGTTGAAGCGGATGCACATTGAGGGAAAGTAGAGGAGTCCAATGCCTTCTTTGTCCTGTCAAAGATAGAGGAAGAGCTATGTTTAATAATAAATACGATTTAAAATGAAGGTACTTGAATGTGTCAGAAGCTCACAACTTTGTGAGCAGAAACCTCAGTCCTGTTGAGTCTTTATTGAATCTTGCATGTCCTCCATTATCAAGTATCCTGACCCAGATTGTGTTTCTTCAGTCCAGCTGAAGCGCCCGAGGCCGAATGGATGAATGCAAACATAGCTTTCTACTTGCTGAAGATGGACCATGAAGTGATGGTTCATGCAGCGTCTCCAGATTTAGCTGCTGAGTTTGTGAAGGGCTGGAAGCCTTCACGAAGCGTCCAGGCACCGCTAGACAGTGAAGCGATCCGGCGAATGAGCTACAAGCAGTGCTGGAGAGGTCTGCAGCTGATGAACAGAGAAGACAAGGGCAGGAACGGACAGGACATGTGTCTGGATGCTCACGAGGAGCGCTGCGAGTGCCATCCCAACAAAACCACGTTTGGCAGACGGATTAAACACTCCTCTAAACGCGCCAATCTCAGTCCTCGACTGCACTTTGTGGAGGAGGAGCCCGTCATACTTTTCACGGCCACACGAGACATTCAGAGCGGAGAAGAGATCCGCTTTGACTACGGAGACAACAGAAGGTCCTTCGCTGGAGACCGTCCTGAAGATTACTGGACACTATCTGGAACATGTGTGGGGTTTTTGGAAAGTATCTGGATGGAATTTGTTGTTTTACTCTAATATTGTGACAACACATAATTAAATAAAACAAATTAATTTGAAGACTGCACATTACAAACAAAGAAATTCATAGAACATGACAAACACTACATTTTATTATTATGTTCATAAATAGTTAACAGTCTGTTTTCTACCATATTCACTTGTATAATTATTATCGACATCTACTGATTTGAACTATTTTATTGATTTTAGTTTTTGCCCATCTTCCAGCTCACAAATCTTTCAGCTGCAGCTTAAAAGAAAAACACAAGCGTGAAACAAACTGTGGTTAAGCAGTTACATGTCTTTTCCTGTCTTCGTGTCTATGTGGGCAGCTCAAAGCTAGAAAAAAACTGTAGCGACTTCAAGGTGATAAACACTATACTACAACAGACAGAAAAGTTCATGTAATTTCTAGTGTTTAATTGGTTAACAGTCTTGTAAAAAGTGAAAGGTTTAAAACACAACCTTTGTTAATTCTTCTCTAGATATACGATAAGCATGGGTAGGGTGATGATGCATCAGTGTTATTATACAAAAGAAAGAGAAGCATTTGCTAATTTTGTTGTTATAGAATAAATTGCAAAATTACAAAATGTAACAGTGATGGGGTAAGATGGCCCCCTGTCTAATGAAAATACTAAATAATAACCCCATAAAAACCCAAATTGAGCAATAGTGTGAAGAGCTAAACATTGTTGAAATAGGGTAACACGGTCAGCTTTAGAATGCTTTATTGATTATTCCAAGCCAATATAGCATTTTATCTAAAGTAAAACTTTTTTCCTTGCTCTGTTCGAACCCGAGGGACTTTAAAATATAAATGATCCATTTTGCTAATTTAATATGACTTTTGGAATAACGGAAACATATTTGTAGCTCAAAAGTTTAACATCTAAAACTGTTTAGACCTATAACATTTAATAACACGTGAGTTAAGACTGTCATAATTATATCTGTGTGAATTATCATCGTTGTACAGCAAAAGGATGTAGTTTTTTTTTTTTTTTTTTTTTTCGTTTATTTTAATTTCCATTTCCGTATCTA
>JAUMHP010039684.1:0-10524 GCA_032361065.1 Enteromius trimaculatus | reverse complement strand
ATGAAAATTTGTAACTTTAAATGTAATATCAAGTAACACTCTACAGTTATAGTTGAGCCAAGACATCAAATTAAATCCGTTCGATTAAAGGAGAAGATGAGCAAAAAAGATTAACTTTTAATTTTGCTTTTAAATTTTAGTTTTAATGTATATATACATATATAAATAAGAATTAAAGTACGCTACAAGCACATATTCAGTCCAGTTAAGCACACTTCTTCACTTTCACAAGGGAAAACAGATACCTGCTTCCCATAAACAAGAGGTTGACAATTTGGCATCCCCAAATATGTTGGACCTTGAAAATGTAATATCCACCTGACCGAAAGCCTGATGCCTTATGTAAGTCTAGAAAAACGAAACATTGCTGTTAGAATGCCAAGACATCTCACATCTTCGAAACATTTGAATGTTCCAGAAACAAGCTGGTGCCACTTTTCGAACTCAGTGTTCTCTCTTCACAAAGTAGCCCATTAATCCCACAATCCCATGCGCACACCCAGAATTAGTAGCCAATCAACACTGTTCTCCAAACAATGGTAATGAAAATCTCACTGGGAATGAGAATGAGGCTGCGTCACCCAATGCCAGTAGATTCCACTGAGTCGTGAAGGGAGGGACACAGATACAGCCATGCACAGACTGCTCACCACAAGAAACTTCTTCTGAGCATCCTTCTCCTTCAAGGTCTCCTCTCCTTCTCAAATCACAGGAACCGGGGTCAAGAACAAGAACAAGGTAAGATGCATTATTGAGTGAGTACAGCACGGTTTTAGAGTTTGCTGTGTGATGGCTGGTTTCTGCGTTTGTACTAACCATGCAAATCTCTCAATGACTAGTCATTGGTTTTGATTTTCAAGATTTA
This sequence comes from Enteromius trimaculatus, assembly GCA_032361065.1. NCBI lineage: Eukaryota > Metazoa > Chordata > Actinopteri > Cypriniformes > Cyprinidae > Enteromius > Enteromius trimaculatus. The sequence goes on along the minus strand of JAUMHP010039684.1, from coordinate 9,659 downwards.
AGTTAACTTTTCACATTCAGGTGGTTCGGTGTACTTCTTAAAAGTGCTTAAGTTGAGTTATATTGAGGAAAAACATTTTTTAGATACATGAAATAAACAATCATAAAGAGGACAGCAATGATGCTTTCAAAATGTAAACTGAAATATGTCTAGACAATTTCCCATTTCTTGCATGTTATGTAAGGCTTCTCATTGTTGAAACATACAGGAAGAATTGTGTACTTGCTATTCTCATTCCAGCAGTTGGTCACTTTGTTTAGTCAAATCAAATTAAAATTCCTCAAAAGAACTTTGCATCTTTTGCCAAGTCTCATTCTATCCTTTCGAGAACTTACCAAAAGCCTTTCCTAATTTGGACATGATGAACCATCAAGTATATTGAAAGCACTCTCATCTGAATACCACATCAGGTAAACAGGTGAAACGACAGCACAGTCATTTGTTAATTAATCGTTAGAGGAATGTTACAGTTTGAAGATTTTGGTTTCAGTTGGTTGGTTTTGGGGTAAATTTTGGTCTCTTTTTCTTTATGAATTTACAACTGCTGAAATCTCAGGACTGGAAGCGACATCAATGGAGCAGAACGACATGGACACATTGGAAGCTGAGACACAGCAAACGAATGGTCAAACAGAAGAAGCACCTCAAGAGACGACAACACCTGAAGAGCCGGCCGGTACACGTGAGAGTAATTCAGATACAAATGAACAAGAAGAAATTGAGAGCAACGCAGAGAAGAATGAAGAAGAAACAAGTGTGAGTAATGCAGATGAAGAGGAAAATACCAACGAAGAAGAGGAAGAGGAGGATGAATTGGGCGATGGTTTCCAGCCTTCGGTTGAGATGTCCATCCAGCTTTTTGAAAAGGACAAAGGGGACTTCGGCCGCCCTATTAACAGGTACAACACGGTCAGCTACAGGAAGATAAAGAGAGGAAACACAAAGCAGAGAATAGATGAGTTTGAGTCCATTCTGGATGTATAACAGATGTTTCATGTGATTCCTTCGGAAGTATGTGATTGTTAAATTTCTTCAATAGTTAAAAGTCTTAACGCATGCTCACACGCAATCACATGAACAGTATTTTCTGACAGCTCCGTTTCAGCCTATGTCACACTTTTGTAGAAGCGTCAAGACAACGGTCTAAGCTCTGAATGATTTTAAGCAACCCCCATTTGCCAGCGAGCCGGACAAACAATATTTATTTGTCTACAAATTAGATATTTCATTCACGAATGCTCCTTCGGATAACACGCAGGCTGTCTGACTAACGCAGGCCTGACCTCTGCTGTGTAAGTAGCTGCAAAACCCCCATTAATGAATCACTGAAAGTGCTTACAGTTAGTATACAGTATGAAGGGCACTATTGTATTGCTGTTTAAAATTTGAATTCTAATGTAAATCTACTAGTTTCTAATGTTGTGTTTACGGTTGCGGTTTACGGACATAACAGCCGTTTATTGTTATCCAAATGTTGTATGTAATGTCTGCATACTGTGATTATATCTTTGGAGAATTAGTAGTTTACATTGTTTTCTATAAAGGCATAATGTTACTTGATTTCTGCCATGCTAGAAACTGCATTCATGTAGTCTGTAATAGTTGCTGTATTCATGTTAATATTGTCACGGCTTTCTTTTTCTCTAAAAATAATTTGTTGAGGTCAAATAAAATCTGTGCAATAATTGGCTTAAACTGACTGTGCATGTCTTTACGCTAAGTTGAGACAACACATTTAGATATTTAATAAAATATAATGAAATATACAAATATTTTGTCACCACTAGGTGGCAGCATTGTTTTGCCCTGGTATAAAAGGAAAAAGGAAAGCGTTTTGCATGACGTCTCTGTCTTTCACGAACTACATTTCTGTTGTTGGGCGACTACGTCTTTCATTTGAATTTTGAACATTATCCGTGATCACATGTATTTTTTCTAAGCAAAATCCTGTCTGTTATGTGTCCGGTTATGCATAGTTGTAGAACTGAAACATTCATCATCAACTTATATACATCGATTATTTAAAACAACTATTTTTACAAGTCTAATAAAAAACAGAATAATTTGGATAATGAAATCAAACTTTGACATGTCGAATGAAAGCCAATCAATTGTTTACCGTTGTTTAACTAATCATTTTTATGTGTATGTATAATCAATGTAATGAGATATTTACAGCAGTAATTAGTTTAATTTGGGTGTTTAGGACCCGACGGACTCTTTTATTCATGTCTTTGTATTTCTGGCCTCTCTCTAATGGCTCATTTGGAGTCTGTGTGGGTTTGGTGTTGTTTCCTCCGTTAGCTTTATAAATGCTTGAACTTTACCTTACAAATCTCACTAATTGCTTTTTATTTGAAGGCAGTTTATGAATATCACTTCCATTCCTCCCGTCGCATCACGTAAAGTAGGCCTATTACAGGTTACGTTAATGTTTTCATGATGGAGGTTTATTTAGGCAAAACGAGACTGGACTTTTGGCCTGGGTTGTTTAAGTCAGGTCCAGGCCTCATTTGAATGGTGACAAATGTCATGCTGCCATGGCAACAGGAGGTTTGTGACTGTTGTGGTGCAGACTCCCTGGGCTGGGGGTCGGAAGGCACTTCCTGGGCAACACACGTCCCCCGTGGTTTAGGCTCGTAATTGACCTTTCCTGACAGAGCAGTGCTGCTTTTCGTTCTCTCTTTCTCCATCCCTTTTCTACTGTTTCCTCTTTCTTTCTGGTTTTGCCGCTCTCACTCTTTCTGTCTGCCCAGAAAGCAGGTTGCATCACGGTGGGCTGAAATGCCACGATTGGCCCGGGGCTTTTACGCAGCTCTTTCAGACTTCCTCTGGCTCTCTTTGCCTGTTTGAGGCATGTTTACACAGTAAGAACCACATGCTTGTCTGCTAGTTTTGTGTCAGATAAAAAAGAAACAAGCTTCTCATGGGTTGCAACTTTTGAAGTGTGACGTATTACACTTACATTTTTGGATACTGAAACCACTCAGAAATGTTTATTGGATTAAACAGCATGATAAAACATCTAGGTAGTATTTATTTATTTATTTAAACATGCACACACACACACACACAGCCTTGTCAAGCAATAAAAAAAATACAAAAAATTAGGTAGGCTTTTATGCTAAAGCAATAGAGACACTGCCTTATGGAAATAAAATATACATCGTTATTGTGATCTAAAACCGAAACTTTAACTATATACAATATTTCCATCACCTGAAAGCAAAGAAATGTTAGCTTTAATACAACAACAATGACAAACAATTAAATGTAATTTTTTAGTGTTTGTTTAGTTTAACTTCAAGTAAAAGCTAAACTAACTAAAACTGAATAAACTAAAATGAATAAATAAAGATGAATAAAAATATATTCACATTTTTAAAAACTATTACAAATGATAAAAGCATATAAAATGAAAACAGTAAATGAAATCGAATTAAAATATGATTAAAATCTATAGTATATAAATGATGTTAAATTAATAGTGATCCAAGAACATAGCTTCAGAAAGGTAGTAGTAATAATAAGAAGAACAAATTAATTTAAATAATTAACATTCTAAAGGCTAGTCAGAATTAATATTGTGAAATAATCACAAATTATTTTGATATTTTTATGTTTATACATCTAACAGTATGCTACTGGGGCAGAAAAAAGTTGTAGTATATTAATATAAATATAAATATATTGTATACATGAAAATATATAAAAAAAAATAATTTATGTCAGGTTTTTTTCACCGTATGCGGAGTTATAAATGGACACTTCGGACAATTCTATGTTTTAAGTGTCTACAAGTGTTCAAATATCTTTGAGGCCACTATATGAATGAGATAAATCTATTAGTGTGTAAAAACAATTGAAATCTCAGCTCCGTGTGCTTCATGTGCAGATGAATCCACAGATGCTGACATGGTCAACATCTTCCTTTTAACAGATCTGCGGACGATGTGCAGAATAAATGATCATTTGAGAGCAGGAGGTCGCCTCGGAAGTGTGAGTCATTCGTCAGTGTTTGTGTGCTGTGAGAGCGGCCCACTGTGGCCTGACTCTACGGCAGACATTCATGAAGCCCCCTCACGCCACGATCGCTCCACAATGACAGCTTTGTGAAGGATGGAAGAGAGCTGCTGTGGAAAATATTCAAGACACTGAGAGAAAGAGGGAGACAATGAGAGAAAAAGAGGAGCTATCAAAGTGTTTACTTCACAAAGCCTGCGAGTGTTCCAGCTCCACTGGAAACTTTCAGTCGAGTTTAAAGTGGATGACAGACAAATAGAGAGCTTGCGTCTCGTGGTAAACATGGGATGGGGTCAGGAGGGGTCACTGTTCTCTCTGCATTCAGTGGGTGGGTGTGATGGCTTTCTGGAGGCCTGTTCTGCTGTCCATTCTCTCTTCAGGTCAGCTCCAGAGACCAGTGGCGTCACGGTGACTCACAATGGACATGCCATGACAGAAAGCTCAGGAACTGATGACGTCTCACATCGTTTAGGGGGAATTCTGAGTGAAACATCTGGAAATACTAATTTCTTTGCATGGTGGTGTTGCTTCCTGCACAAAACCTCAGCAGTTGCAAAAAAGTCAGAAGTCAGAAAGCATTTTGGTAACAGTTTATAATAACTACACACTATGAATTATAAGTAAATAATCAATTTATCTTTTATAAAGCATTGTTCCAACATTAATAAGCATTAGTAAGCAGTATATAAATGCAGCTTTTGTTCTTAAGCATATCGATAATGTACATTTTAATACTTTATAAAAATCTAATTTATAAATTATTATTTGAGATGTTTTTGTAATATTTTATTTTTAATATTTTTGCATTTAATGTGTATAATTCTTGGATTTTTGTATTTAGTTTAAAGAAAAAGAGGCAAAGTTTTGAAAATGTAAGCAGCTGAAAAAAACTAAACCACATTTTTGCAACTTATAAAATATTTTATTAATGTTTTAATAAATAATTAAAATAATTTATTAACTAATTTTTTTTTTATAATTGTAATAATTAAGAGGGTAAGAATCGTGTTTATATAAGCTCTTTCATTTTAATTATTAACTAACTAATTATTAACTGTAATATTTAATAAAGATGGTGACGTATAATAAAATTATTTAAATATAAGAAATATGAAGAAATAACTAAATTAGATATAGACACAGATGGATTAAATAAAACCATCAATAACATTTGTAATATTTTGTAAAAAAAAAATTGCGATATTAAAGAAGAAAAAGAAATAGAATAAAATCTTACATACAAATACACACACACATACAGAGCACCTTTATCATACAATGCTTTTACAGAATTTATTTTTCTGTTATTTAATTTCCCATGTTGAGAGAAAAAAAAAGAGAGAAACAAATAAATAGAGAGATCTATGTACATATAAATAGATAGAGAGAGAGAGCGGGGGGAAGGGAATTAGAAAGGTTGACCCCAGGATAGTGGAGGTCACAAGAGGTTTTCCTGATGAGTAGTCCTTTGGGGTCTCTTTAAGCTTTGAGTGACAGGCATCCATTGTGATGGCTGTGAACCGCTGCTCTCTGGTTTCTATCCATTCTTATCACCAAACCAGGGCCGGTCTGAGGAGATGGCCGTCTGCTAGGCATAGAATAAGGATGGCTTTCCACCACAAACGACCACCAGGAGGGAGAGGTTGAGCGGAGAGGAAGTGCGATTGTACTGGCCACACAATGCACAGGTGCTTGATAACTGCTCTGAGAAGACACGGACAGCGGGCGGCCTGGCGCGGGGGGTGGGGGAGAGTTTATGCAGGGAGCAAGTCGGGTTTCCCAAAGGACGGCATTTTAATTTCTAATTCATTAATCTCCCCTGTGCAGCCATCCTGCTTTGTGGAAAACGAAGACCAGTATAAGATTCACCTGACTGGCTCAAGCCAAGGTCACAAGGTATGAAATCAGAGATATACTAAGGCGCCTCATTCACAGCGAAGAGACAGAGAGAGAACAGGCCACAAAAGTAGTGAAATCTAAAATCAGCAAGATGTCTTAAGGAACATCGCAGGTGACGTTACATTTTTTTATGTGTTATATAGAGACATAATTAGTAATGTGTGCTTTGTTCACAATTCCTACTTTCAAAAAACTGAAAAGAATATGTCTGAATTCACATTATTCAAAACACAGTAGGCAAAAAGTACCTGCATGACCTGCTTAGGCCTACATCTGCAGAGAGTCTTTACCATCCCATGAGGCCATGGATTCGTGAATGGCTGTGAAACAACACAACTGACACTGGTGGGTCACGTGACAATGTCAAGACATTTGTACTATTTTCTTTTACCTTCATGCTACATTTATACTAGAACAGACTTTTTATAATGGTGGCAAAGAACTTATTCAAATTAAGTATGCAAATAAATAAAGCACCCCGGAGCAGAGAGAGAACAAAACAAAATGCCAGTCTTGAATTAGAAGCACAAAATAAAGAAGAAGATGGATTATCACCTAATATCTCCTCTCAAAAATTACAATATGATTTAAACATGCCTCTGTATTTGACAAAGAGGAACAATTTCAGGTTAGACCAACATGAGATTGTTTGTTTGGCTCGGTTTGTGCTTCTAGTCTTGAATTAGAAAGCACAAACCGAGGATGTGTAAAGAAAAATGTCAAAGAAGATATCGATGTAAGCCAAGAGGAGACACAGAGGAGCACAGTCAGTAGACGTGATAGAAAAATGTTTCTAATGTTTGAAATAGGAATATTTATCTTACAAAATGATATGGATTCGCTACAGGAGGCCTTTATTTAACCCCTGGAGCCATGTGAGAGAACCTTTGTGCTCACATGTTGTGGACTATTAAAGAGTGAATAAAACACAGCCTAACTTTAATTTTTGGGTGAACTTTTTAACAACCAAACAACCATTAATTATGAATATTCTGAACAATCTGCAAATCTGCAAGATCTCTGTTAAATATCACTTAATCTGGAAGCATCTGCTACAAACGCACCTTTAAGATCTGTTTTACATACATTCATAAACTTTAAGATTTTCTACATTCTTCCAGATGTAAACGTGCACTTCTAATAATACAGACATCTCTGAGGTTTGTGAGTGTGTGCTACGAGGGATGTCTTGATGTAAACAGTCAATGGAAATTTCCCATCACACCAGAAAACCGAAAAAGTGTCTTGCTCAGTGCTTTTTGGAATGTAATGGTTCTCACAGATTCTCTCTCTCTCACACACACACACAGTGTGGTTATATTCTTACACCTTTGTGGGTGTACAATAATTCCTATTTGGGATAGAAATCAAGACAATATTTCATATTCCCACTGCTGTCTGAGGGACTGTAGAGTATTATAATCTGTCTGCCTGGAGGCAGAGAAATGGTCAGGGAAAATGGTGACAAAAGACATGCTAAAACACAGAGAGCCTACTGTTTTTAGTCACTTTCCCCACACACACACAGAACGAGAGAGAAACAAACAAAACAAGAGAGACTAGGGAGACAGACAAAAGAATCAGCTCAAGGAATGGTGGGAATTTTATTCTGCCGAAGACTTGAAGAATGGCAATAATGATTTCTCATGTACTAAAAGAAAGAGGCAGAAACGATAGTGCTGTGAGATGGGAAAGGGGCCCACTTGACTTCAGTGGTCTTGCTTCTGCTTGATTCAGTGTTTCCTCATTCACTTCTGTGTAACTTCTCTGTTCGGTCTCTTTCCTGACAATGCAACCTCACATCACAAAAGCAATCTGATCGTCATCAAATCAAGAGTTAATCATTATTTCACCGTCCGTATTGCTGTTTTCATAATTTTGGCTGACGGGAAAAACCTGACGAGTGATGCGGTTCAGGATTACAGATGACTCTGAGTTGATTGGGAACTGTACTTCAATGGTCAATGTTCCGCTCTTAAGATAAATCCCACCATTCCCTCAGCGTCATTCCTCTCACATTCTCTAATTAGTTTTCAGCGTGCTAGAAGATGATGGATTATCACCTAATATCTCAAAAATTACAATATGATTTAGACATGTCTCTGTCTTTGACAAAGAGGAAAAAGTTCATGTTAGGCCAACGTGAGATTGTTTATAGGGCTGTCAGTATTTTCTAAATTACTCTACAATAATAACTAAATTTACCCAATGTATTGGGTATTAACTTTGAGACTGTGACTGTGAAAGTGACAAGATAAATATTGTTTAAAAATCTGAAAACAATAAATAAGGAAAAAATCCCCTTTTAATGAATGAAATGGATGAAAACATGAAGAAAAACACAAACATGAAAAAACAGATTTTTTTAATTATTTTTTTTAACATATGTGGTTCTCAAGATGCAGAAAAATAATGCTAAAGTACTGTATATTGGAAGTATTTAAGGTAATTTCTTCTGTAACTATGTGTCAGGGGTGTGTACCCACAAGAGACTCAGCACTTCGATTAACTGTGGCTTTCAGTAGAACAAGACAAAGACACATACACACCATCAAGTAACCTTGAGGATTCAACCAAACAAGACAAAACACAATGGGCTTATATGCACAAGAGGAAACTACAGACAGGTGAGGAGCACAGGTGGTATGGGTTAATCAATCAACTAAACAAGAACAGGAACAGGACCATATATAGACAAACAGGAACTACTAAAAGGAAACCAAAACTAAATAGTGACAAATAACAAAGACAAGGGCGTGACAATATGGCTTGCTATAAAGTGGCTCAAGGATGCAAACTGAACATCTCACTGAATCTGAATCAAACCCATGTTTAAAAAAACCTAAAACCAACCAAATTAAGTTTAAATTTTGCATTCTGGAAACAATTTGTATAACCAAAGTTGTATAAACAGACTAAACAGAAAGTTTATCAAGTAAAAATTCAGATTTTGTAGTGTTGAACAGGCCATTAGGAACGTCAGGTGGAAAGATATGATCATAATGTGAGGAAAAACATTTTCTAGTTCTTATCAGAGAAGGATTTGGTGCACTTGTACACCAGAAAAACAGTTCTTGACACTGCCTGCAGTGAAATTGCCTCTCTCCAACGTTAACAAAAGTTATTTCATTGAAAATGAGCTAGATAAAAATTAGCTAACGGTAAGTTAGCCTTGCTACCACTGTGCAGGCTGGTGGTGGTGTAATGGTGTGGGGGGATGTTTTTTTGACTGGCGCGTCTCGTTTGGAAGGGCAAAGTGTAAAATGTACAGACAATGTACGGACAAACTGTGGAAACAGAGACACAATATATATTTTTATGGAAAATACCCCCATTTTTTATATTAAAAAAAAGGATGCTGACTGTTGGTCACCGGTTGTCGATGTATGAACACTCAGTATTCACAATTGGAATTTGCTTGAATTGTGTTGTACATAAATGTTTCATTTAAGTAATTTCAAAGACCTGCCGTGTTCAGTTTTTCAATGTATACTGTCCCCATCAAATAAACCACAAATCATTGTTATATATGTTGCTAATAAAATTTTTTAGACCTGGATAAATTTGCTGTTATATTACATCTTGCCATTACATTTGTTAAGATGTACAGTTGCCAAAATACTGGGGGCAGGTCCGTTTACCCACTAACTCAACTTACCCCACTATGGGGCAGTTTCCCGAACAGGGTTTAAGACTAGTCCTAGATTAAAATAAATGTTAAGAGCTGTCTAAACTGG
>JAUMHP010039683.1:0-10528 GCA_032361065.1 Enteromius trimaculatus | reverse complement strand
CTGAGCCAGCCAGACTCTGTCTCTCGTGATGGTCATCTAAATGTAATGCATGAGAAGGCATTCATTTAACCTTAACCGATACTAACAGCAAGTTTTACGCAGCTAATTTGATGGCAGTGTTTGTTAGTTAATCAGTTTTATTAGCCGAGGACATGCTAACGTTGTTGATGCTGCTACCACTGCTGGGTTGAGAACTGTTAATGTGCGTTCACACCGGACGCGAATGAAGCGTCAAGCACGAGTGATGTACATGTTAAGTCAATGCAAAGACGTGAATAGACATCCTGTGGCGCGAATTAAGCGGCGTGAATTGCGCGTTTGACGCGTGATTCACGTGAAACGCTCAAGTTGAAAAATCGGAACTTTAGCAACGTGCGTAAGTTACGCAATGCATGTGATGACGTCATTCGTGCCCACTGGAATCGGGAATTGTTTGCAAATTTTGCAAACGATTACAAGGAATTGAATCACTGGGAACCGGTTCTCAACAAGAACCGGTTTTCGATTCCCATCCCTATTTCTCACACGTGTGCAGACAGATTTTCTCACAAATGCAATGGAGCAACGTCCTCTTCCAAAACAGCAGATGGCGCTATCGGTCAATTTGCTCTATTCTCCCGAGACCTCAAACAACATTCCCAACCTGTATGGCCTGATTTCTTCAGCAAAACCTAATGATAAATGTTTTTGTAAAATATATTACTATATTTATTCTGCATGATCATGATTAAGGTTGATTAATTTCAACAATTCTTGTTGAGAACCGGTTCCCAGTGTTTCAATTCCATTTCAATAAAATCTTGAGGTGATAAAATCTTAATGTTAATAATGTTATGTCCATATTTCAAGATAAATGTGAAAAGAATTGTAAACATTCTTCTGTTGTAAAAAGACAAGTTTAGCTTGCTTACCAGTCAATGTTAAACAATTCAGTCAGCTTAGCAACATCGCAGAAATTATTATAAATAAAAGCTAGGGTTTTATCCATAAAGGAATTGAATTATAATTTTTTTATAAAGTAAAATAATGCTTGATACAATTTATATCTTTCTGATTTAGGAGCTGTACCTTCAACATCTCGACTGGGAAGATTGTGGCCTGCCTTGTGACGCCCAACATGGAGTGATAGTTCCTACAGCTGATGACCTCTTGAGCCCAGAAGAGCTAGCAGGACTTCAAGCAGACATTACTCCCATGGGACCATCAACATCATATGACACCGATATCTATCTAGCAACAATCACTACATACACACGTACTGGTAAACAGTGAACAACACTTTATTTTTTCCCCTCCAGCATATTTTGTACATTTTTAACAATGGTTTACATATAAAAAAAATAACACAAATGGAAGCGTGTGTAATAATGTGAATGGAGGAGTCAGCGACCAGATATGTGAAAACTTGAAACACAAACTGAAATTACATGCAGTCATACATACTGAGAACAATTTATATTTTGTGGGTTTTTTTATTCTTTGTAACGCTTGTACTTACTGCAAATAAAACAATGAATGAAATAAAAGAGTCTGTGACCGCATGTGTCAACATAACATGTTTTTGGACGGGACAGATTGAATAGATAATTTGACACTACTGAGTGTAGTTACACCAGCCTAAATCCTGTATCCACTGTACTGAGACAGGCCAGTAGTTCTTTCTTGAATGCTGGGAAATCACGGTATCGGGAGGGAAGCCGTAGGGTCTCGAAGCATGTAGATGCTGTAGGTAGGTTACAGTGTGTAAGCTCCACTTTCATGGAAGCAGTAGGAACAGTAGTTCATGAACTAGATCGGCCGATTGAGTAAAATCACTCACTTTGCATTTATAGAGTTAAGATAGTGACTTATCTTCCCATAACATATGGGCAATTAAATTCATGTGAATGTACATATGTTTGTATATGTCATAAAATAAATGTAATATTCAGAAGAATCTCTATTACTGTCATTTCTGGTCTGCTTGTCATTGGTTATTCATATAAACTTTCAAAATAAGCTTAGAATAGTTGATACTTTACATTAATGACACTTAAATGTTAATATGGATAATATCTAGTCATTTATACACTCTGTACTTTACCTCAGTGGCCATCTCACCCCTCTTTAAATACATGTACATTTTGTGCTATAACAACTAAACATTTTCCAATTGTAACAAATTGATTGATGCATCATCATCCTTAATAAACTCCTTAATACACTTTTATCTCAATATGTAAAAATGTAAATGTATATTATTCTTAGGAGGCATCTTCCCCGTCTTCCTCATATATATATATATAAACTGTAAATTGACTGAATTGAAAGTAATCCTAGACCACTTTCCCAGCAACTCGACTCTTATCTTCCAAAGAGCATTCATCATCGTCCTCGTCATTGTTTTCCACCATGGACGGCCAGAGGATGCAGTTTAGGAAAAACTACAGATAAAAATGAGAAAAACAACGTGAGAATTGTGTCAATTATATTCAAACATGCATATGAAGAATCACACGAGAGAAGCAAACCAGCTGCAGTTTAATTTAGGCACTTATCCCATGAAAGGAATACAATACTTGTATAATATGTTCCTTGAGGTTTGTTTATATTGTTTTCTTGCACAAAACAAACACACACACATTTATAATGATGTCCCTCTGAGGTCAACACATCATTTTTCTCACGTGGAAAAACACATCTGGACGCTGACACATGAGTGTCCACAGCATGCTCTCCTTCAGTCCTTCTCGGAGTTGCTTGATTTGCCTCATAGTTCGTCCGATTACCTAGGAAACAAAAATAAACAAAAGACATTACAGAACAGGTTTAGACAACTCAACATTGTTCAGGTTTGTTCAAATGCATATTACCTCATGATGTAGAAGCCTCTCATAGAGCCATCGTGGATTAGCACTGTTCATAGGAGGATCATTAATGCTCTCCTTCTCTTCAGGTGTTAGTTCAGAGTCCCCTTCCAGCTTAAAATCACATGTGCTTTAATAAAAGTGACGTTTTTTACATCTGCTGCATGAATCGCAGTAACACAACAAATATCCAAAGGCAGAATACACGCCAGCATCATTTTCTGACGCAAAGCAAAATCTGGACAATCTGAAATATGTTCAACAGCAGCTTCAGCATTTCCACCTGAAATTACACGGACAGCAGCAGGGGTGGTCCTTCATGAAGAAAGCAGGGGCCAATCATTTTACCAGCCGTCAAAAAAAGCTCTCTATCCAGCAGATAGGCAGATGAAGAGGGTACGAGGTGATCCGGCTCGCCATCAAAAATCCTTGTAATTTCCTGAAAAACAAGCAAAAAAGACACGTTGTGGTCAGACACTGAGGGACATTAGGTTTAGACATGGCTGACTCAGAAATGGATTAAGTAGTGGCAAACCAAAATGAAGGTGAAAAGCACATTTCAGTTTCTGTGTAATCACTGAAAATAAGAAACGGTTTACAGCCACTCCAACAGCAGGGTCCCCTAGGAAATAGACATAGTATAAATATTGTTCTTGATTACTTCAGATAATATTCCTGAACTTAATACATGAAGTTAAGGAAGTAACCTTCAAGCCTGGTTTTCAGAGGACATGCTTCGTAAAAAGCGATGAGAGTGGCTTCTTGGTCAGAGATGCTGCTTGTAAGGTCCATACGCAAGTACAGTGGTTTTTCAGATGCATGAACTTTGAGTCCAGACTGCCTGAAGAATTCAGCTGCCTTTATGGGTCCTGTCACAATTGTCCAATCTACAAAAGAAAGAATAGCAGTCTTAAAGAGAGAAAGCTTGTCATGAAATCAAACTATTAACAACATGACATTTCAAGAAGGTTTGCTTGTTTCAGTCTCTGTTTGAAATTGTACTTGAATATGATTAAACACATCTTATTTAATATGCTACAAACCCTTTGCTTCATCAGTCAAATCTGACAGTGATGCTGAGGCAGATGTTGGTAGTTAGTGGTCTGGGAAGCTATGCCTGACGGAGCAGCTTCTTCCGCAGTGTCAACATCCACCGTCTCAATGTCTGACAAATCCCGTTCAGGACACTGGCTGAAAAGCAAAAATTCAACGGCTGAATTTAGATAAAGACTTTTGAAATAGGTCAATTCTCTGGCTCGCTACAAGACTCTACATGTACAGCCAGAGCTTGTGATGGCAAAGATTCAGCACACGCTTTACTCTGTGATTTGGGCATTTTGATGAACTCAGGAGCATCAGAAGGAAGAGGTTGTGTATCTATTTCATCCTGAACTGGAACAATGAGAAGCTTACATCCCTTCCATTATTAGATGAACTCTTGAGCAGCTTCGCTGTGTATCTCTCTGATTCAGGATCACTGTCAGCTTTCTTTGGACACTTCCACCTTTTTAATGTACTCCATAGACAACAAAGAAACACAAGAGCTTATAACTCCTGACCTGATGCCTTATATAAAAGCCATCCACCTGCCAAATTCTGTCATTTGGGAAACTCAGATGTCAGAGCTGCTGTAATCTGCAGGAAAACACTGTTAGCAATGCGCACATCCAATACATCGGGTCTCATTCACTAATAATTGTGTAAATTATTCATTTATACACACATTTGAACTTCTCATGAAAACTTTCCTCCTTAATGCCAATTTCTGATGCCCTCCCGATGTCCTCCTGTGCACAACGCCTGCATACACGTATGAATTTGTGGTTAAACTTGTTCTGATTTTGGTGAATTTAGAGTATTGTAAATGATAACACCCCCAGACTAGCTCCACATAAGTGCTTTCCGCACACGCTTTCCTTCACAGCCTTTTGTAAATGAGTGTCGTCACCACCACACAACCCCATATGACGAGGAGTATTGACCAGCTCTTGTCAGATATTTGAGCAATGTCAAGAGCCCAGTCCTCAAAACCAGTTCAAACACAATAAAATAGTTTACAGAGCTCTCAGTAGCTATATATCAATAGCTAGAACTCAATAGTTGTGCTGTTATTCACAGAAAGCTGCAGCTCAAGCTCTTGAGATAGTCTAGCACAGCTTTGTTTTTACTGTTTTACAAAGCATGATGGCAATTCTAAGATTGAATAATTTTATGCATTTATATTTAAAATATAACTATTATCCTAAAATTAAACATACATTATATATACTGTAGGCCTATATATAGATTATTAAGACCAGACAAGAGATTCCTACATGTACTTTCAGTTTTTTTCTGAAAGCTTAAATTAAGAATAAATTTTACTCTGGAAGTTTTAGTAAATCATGATTTGTTTGTTAAAATGTTCGTACACATGTTTAGTGAATGAGACCCATTGCATTTTATGCAGTATATTCTAACGCTATATCTCTGACCTCTTCATGATTGCTGTTGTCGGGTAAAGAAATGTGGCGTTTACCCAACCCTGCCATTAACAGTTTAAGTTGTAGTGATCCTTGCGGAGTGCTATCGGTTGGTGCTGGGATTCAATAAAACTGCAGACTCGTATGCTTTGAGGGGCTGGAACAGACTTAGTCACTGGGGCAGGACATCTACGTTTTCCTCTGTTTTCTCTCTTCTGAACATACTAGGAAAGGACCTGAAAAAGTGTTCGAAAGATGGTCATTAAACATTTTCAGCTTGTTTTGCTACTTGATATTACAAACAGGTGTGCCATACCATATTATTTTACTGTATTATCTATAAATCTGTTATCTATTAATTATGAACACAATGGTTTGTAAAGCAAACAGATTGTCTTTTCATTATGTCCCTACAGCAGCTCATGAACCAGAAGTCTAACACAACACCAGAAAACATCTTACATCAGCATTGAGAAATAAGATGGATGATTTGAGAAATAATCTCTAAGCTAGTCATCTGCTGCTGGACACTGGGCTGACTCTGTCTGCCAGACTGAGAGAGAGTCCCTGTCCCTGAACCTGCACCTGTTGTTCTTGACCAAGTGTGCCTGTTATTAGAGATAGCAGGGTCCTTGCTGCACTTGCAATAAGTGCTTACTCTGGCTGTTGAGAAAAAGAAAGTGAAAACATATTAAAGATTTTATACAAATATATATAACAATGCACTAGGGCTGCACAGTATACTTATGAACTAACATGCAGGAACTAAAATGTAATTAAGGTGGTGCTGCACTGCATTCATGCAGTCATTTAAATGACTCATGTCAAAGTTACATTAGCTGTTCATTAGTTCTTGATTAATTGACAAACAATCGTATATAAGTGGACGGTACAATCACAACACTCTCTTGTAGAAGGACTCTCTTTTAATGATGAAATACTGGATTTGTTCAGGTTTTCCTGCAAACGCTCAAGGCACGATGAGACTCTGAGAATAATCTTCATCTAAAAACAAATGATGAGAAAAACTAAAAGTACAGAGGGACAGTATAATGTTATGGTATTTAATTGTGATCACATTACAGTAATATGACACAGCTAGTCCCCCGAGCAAATCTGTCAAAAACGGACATGAAAAAAGTTAGTAGTTGGTAGAAGCTTATTCTTTTGATGGATGAGAAGTACAGCTCGACCTACACATTAATCTCAAGAGGAAATGTTGAAAGAAGCGAGTACATCATCATCAGCTATCTGATCAAGAGCTCTAGATGTATATATATATATATACACAAAACATGGATGTTTATTCTATACTGTGTATATATATTTGTGTGTGAGAGAGTAAATAATAAGCTTAGCTGATAAAACTCATGTTGGATGCTGGAGAAAGAGAATAATTTGTTAATAGATAAATAAATAATCAATCTGGTGACCTCATCATCATTTCATTGTGTACTGACCACATATTTATCAGACTTATAAAAAGTAGCGTGATTCTCTGTAAAAGTAACAAAAGTAACCCTTAAAAACAAACACAATGGATATAAAAGTACATTTGGTCAACTTTTATTCCAGCTTTAAAACAAGTTTCCGTCTTAAAATCAGTGAGAGATATCGTCTGAAAACTACATACAGTATGCTGCATGATTCGTCAGCGTGACTCCTTTTGTAATTGAATGTGTCGGTCTATATTAACAGGAAATAAACTGAATCTTTATGAGTTTGTAACATCAAACAATGTCTAACAGACATTTAACAGCTGATAGTCTGCTTTTTCATTCATCTTTTTAAAAGCAGATACATCTTCTGGTTTTCTTTCTTCCTGAACCGCTGAAGATGCTCAGCATGTGTGTCGATTCATTCAAGCACAGTTTACATCTATCCGAAGATTAATGCCCATCATGCTGATGTTTTCTGCCTGAAAAGTTGTTGTTCAAACAGACATTTTAAATGATCCAAAATGTTGTGGGTTTGTGGGTAAGTCCTGAACGCTCTCTTCAACGGCTCACATATAGACTGGAGCTGATGACCAACAGTATATTTTCTGATGAGGGGATGTTTCACTCTGCTGTTAAAGACTGTTCGTATGAGTTTAATATAAAACAATAAGTGCTAGATCATATAACTAGATCTTAATAACAGGAGGATAGATATTAACACAGGTTCGCCCAGGAATAATCGAAGATATGGACACTTTAATTTAATAATAATAATAAACAACCTTTAAAATGATAAACTGAGTTTTGAACTGTTACTGTTGAATAAAAATCATAACTTAGGTTAAATCTGATGAACTTTTAAGAAAAAACTTTTTAAGATTTCGTCTTTTTCATTTTGAAAGATAATAAGATGATGCTTTAATATAATATTTTTCAAGATAAAGAGCTGTGAAAAAGGGGTTCAACCTAACTTTGACATATGTATCTCAGACCCCTCCGACTCTGAGAGGATTGGGTGCAATAAACCCCATTTCACTGCGGTGTTTGGCGCTGGGAGGATCTGTGTTTGAGTTACATTTCAACTTAAACATTATATATATATATTTTAAGCTTTGTTTTATTTTATTTTATTTTATCGGGTAAATCGCTGAATGGCCATCAATGTTCACAAAAAAAAAGTAAGGTGTTTTTACAAAGTCGTCTAAAACTGTAGTAAACGTTTTATTTTATACAGCATGTTACTGTACTTATAACAACATTTTGTTTATCGCCATGTTCTGTAAAAGAAGAAAATGATGTGATTTATTACAATATATATGATAAATATAATAATTTCACAATCTGTATATGTTTCTTTGATGTGTCTAAATGTCGGATGTTTGGTTTGTTCATTAAGTAATGAGTGTAAAATGAGGTAATTTCATGTTAGAGAGTAATGGAGGCAGACTGGGAAGTATTCTGTCCACTGTTTCGTTTAATGTATATATGGATGATTTCTCAAAACGGTTCAATGGGTGTAGTACTGCTGTAATCCATACGATGTGTGAGGATGATTTAGTGATTCTTTGACCAAACAGCGCTGGCCAACAGTTACAGAGGATTTGCTCACCCCCTCTGTTATTAAATATAATGTTGAAAAGAGTAATATCATGTGTGTTAGGAGCAGGGAGGCCATGAACCTTTCTGGGAATGTCCTTAAAGTGTGTGATGTGCTTAAATATTTAGCACATTATATAACTAATGACCTGTCTGATGACAGTGTGATGATTACTGTGATATAAATATGCATATAATTCTCTGGGTTTTGGGTTAATTCTGGGTTAATTCTCTGAAAACTTTTGTGGGTCAAAGTCTGAATATACTGTATTTGACACCGATGTACAGTAACATGTGAACTTGTGTGTTTGTCATTATGCACGGTTAAAATAAATAAATACAAAAATAAAAAAATCCAGCTTGAAGTCATTTTTTTAAATGTAGACTACCGTTTGGTGTCAGTAAGATATTTAATGTTTTTTGTAAGGGATGTTGTTTGTTATGCGATCACGTATAATTTGATTATTTTTAGAACCATATTCTTTAAAATAGAGATTAATAAGAGAATTATGTGTTTTATAATTTCAGTGAACTTAAATGTTGAATTCCTTTTTAAAATGATGGATGATTGAATAGTAAAATGATCGTAGACTGCAAAGTGTTTATTATCTTTTCAAATAGTGATCATTTCTGAGAACACGGGTGTATCTGGAGATGACTGAGAGATGTTAGCGTGTCTAACTAAGTGTGTGTGTGTGTGTGTGGGATCATTTCTGAGGGGATCGTGGATGACCACTGATTGTACGTGAAGATGACAGAGAGAGCTGACCGTATCTAATATCTCATATGAGAATACAAGCTGTGTCTGTGTGAAGCTCTTAAGGAAATGATCTTTGTGATCGTGTGTGAAAGCGGGTTAATGGCTGAACAGAGACACACTCGTGGTGAAGTCAATGAACACACTCAATGAAGACATTCGCTCAAACCTCCAGGAGTCCTTAAGAGCACTTTCTCTAAAAACTAGAATAAAGCTGAGCTGAGATCAAGTAAAACAAAGTAGATAAATAAACACGACCAATGCCTATAAGGATTAATATTTAAAACAGATTAGTGCTTAGATTAGATGTGAATTTTAGTTAAAAACATTTTGTAGCCAAATGATCAACAGGTTCATTTCTAACATGACACAGGGATGTAGGAAACCATTGGAATTTCACTCACGGCTGTTTATGTTTCCGGATTTTATTTTGAGAGCAAAGGGGCACACATGGATATCATCTATTATTTTTTTTTATGAGATCAACAGGAGACCTATAAATATCAATTCACATTTTTATGAGGTATCTATAAATAGCAATTATTATATTTATGAGGTCAAAGGTCAAGGCCATTGATCTTTTTGTCACAAGCTCCCGGGTATCTTCTCTCTGAGCTGTGTTCTGATCTGAGGCACAAGGATAAAATGTTGGGGTTGAAGGCAGAGAAAGCAATGAAATTTTTTTTTAATTTAATGTACATTACAATGACATTACATGTATTTATTGCAGGTATGCTACATTAATGTTATAATTATTAAAAAACAAAATAAACCAAATCAACAGGAGTTCGAGTGTGAGATTTTTTTTTTAATAATATTTAAAAAAAATGAACAATTTCCCAAGCCTGACTAAATAACTGGAGCCAGAGATATTTTTAAGTCCATGCATATCACAAACCACTAAATTCGGCTGATAAATGTAAGTGTTATTGTGATTTGATCCAAAAAAACGCAGCTCTTCCTTTCACCGTCATATGTTTTTAAAGCAGTCTTGCCCGGAGAAAGATGGCGGTCGCGTTGACGTGTCGCAGCAACGGCTCGAAGCGGACAATGAGGCGTCTATGTATTTATATGTTTATGGTCGAACGCACCTATCATCAGTTCGTATGCACGCCTATGAGAGACGATCCAACCAATCAGAGAAGGAATGGGGCGGGGCCACACGTGCAGCAGCACACAGGTGTACTAAAGGTAGATCTCGTCATAGATGAAAGTGAAGGTGGGCGAACGTCGCTGGAGGAGAGTCCAAGTAAACATTCAGTGCTGTGGTTTTTGTGTGAGAATAAAAGTAGAAGAAGTGATGATAAAAGTTCTTCGAGTTGCTGTTACCTAATGAAGAAAAGACAAAGACATTTATTGGAAGAAATGGGGAAACGTGACAAAGCATTGACAACAATGTCGGGTAGGCAAAGCTGTGCTGGAAATGGG
>JAUMHP010039682.1:0-10546 GCA_032361065.1 Enteromius trimaculatus | reverse complement strand
TACAGAGACCGTCTCTGCATTTGATAAATAAATAGCTTAATCTGGTCATTATACATTACCATCACTCTGTTCTCCTATTTGAAAATGTTCAGTACTTTGCAACAATCTGTATTGTTAAAAGCGCTATATAAATAAAAGTTACTTGACTCGACTTAACAACTGTAGTCATTAACATTCCGGAGGTAAATTTTACAACAGGATGTTTATTTATAGTAGGTTTGGGGATGTGTACAGGATGTCCGGTTTATTGTACAGTTTATTGGACATCATAAATTTCTAAGGGCCATAAATCAAGTCGTAAATACTTTTTTTGTCATAAGCCAGATCCTATTACTACTCAGGAGTCTGAACAGAAGTTGGCGACCATGCTCTTCCAGGCAGCCAAAAGCATTGGGCTGGAGGTGACCCGCTCACCGACCCCCAAGCACTTGATGCTGAACGATTGGTTTCTGGGCTCCGAGTGATGTTCCCAGCTTCATCCGGCCCCAGTGCCTTTCAAGAGAAGATCCGAAGCGCGTCACTACCCTTGATGACGGAGTGGCCAGGGTATACAGCGAGATGCCCACACTTTTCCCCTCAGAACACGCCTCCTGGAGGAGTCGCCCGCGTCTCCCATCCAAAGCTTAAAAGCTGTTGTCAGCTCTCGCTGGCAAGGCTTACAACGCAGCGGGCCAGGCTTGTTTGCAGACTCTGGGCCTGGCTGCCCAGACCGACTCGCTGGTTGATCCGGACGGTCCGACTTGGCAATGCGATTAAGTTAGCCAGGCACCCACCTAATACTAGCTCACTCGAAGGATCAGTTGTGCAAGCACAGGGACATGGTGCTTTGGCATCTCAGCCTGTTGGCGCTTCGGGTCAACCGGGAAAAGAGCAAACTCTCTCCTGTGCAGAGGATCTCTTTTCTTGCGCCTCTATGTGGATTGCACCCAACTCTGAGCAGCTATTCGTTTGCTTTGGAGTTCAGCAGAAGGGGAATGCTGTCTCCAAACAGAGGTTGGCTCATTAAGTGGTGGATGCCATCGCCCTGTCATATCAAGGGTGTGAGAGTCCATTCCACTCGGAGTGCGGCCTCATCCTGGGCTCTTTAGCAGACATCTGCAGAGCTGCAAGTTGGGCAACATCCATCACCTTCACCAGATTTTATAATCTTCGAATTCCGGGAGGCCAGCCCTCTAGGGATGTGAAAAGCAGAGATTGGGGGGTGGAGCACACAGATTTTTAGGCCTGTGCGAGAAGATCTTACTAACACCTTGAATGTTGGGAAGGTTGTGTGGGATCTCCACTTTGTCTGACATGCTGTCCCTGCAGACTGTCAGCATTTTGCCCTCCTACGTAATGCAGTCTGGTTTGTGGCGTTTTTCATAGGAAATCCGTGACTGACTGAAAGGGAATGTCTCAGTTACGTATGTAACCCTCGTTCCCTGAAGGACAGAACTAAGACGTTATGTCCCTCCTGCCACAAGGGCAGACTGCACTGCGATTGGCCCCTGAGCAGAAACCTAATGGTGGTTTGGCACACCGCGATCTTATATACCCGTATGCACAGGGGAGTGGCTTGGCATGCAAAAACTATTAGCCAATTCTCATTGGCGCTTTCTCCAAAGATTGGTCTCCCAGGCAGGATCCCATGACGTCAGTCAATGATGTAACGTCTCTATTCTCTCCTTTAGGGAACGAGGGTTACATATGTAACCGAGACATTCTACATGGACTGCAGTAATGTTCAATCGAAATTAGTGAAAAGACTTGAGTCTTTCCTGTATTTCCAGTTCACTCATTTACATTTACATGTATATTTACATAAATTCAAAGTCACATACAAATGAGGACAGCAGTGGGTCATTTAAATATTTAAAAAAAGAACCATAAAGTTCCAGCCAATACAAGAAATAAAATTACAATGTAAAATAATTTTTGTTGGCAAAGTAAAATCTGCTGATAATGTCACAGTATACAGGTAAGGACCCAAGACACAAGTTCAGGAGTGCACAGGGGTAAGTAGTCTTGAGACAAACTGGAACCATCTGGAGAGAATTACGCCTATAGAGGTAGACGGTCAGGAAAACAGGCAGAAGAATGGGGAGAAGGCCAAAGCAGACACAGTAGAACAGGCCAGTAGTAGGCATTGGTTCCCAGCACCAGGCATGGTTGGCTGCCTTGGGGAACCAAGAGGCAGGGAGTCTCAGGTTTGTAGGACTGGAGGGAACAAACACAAAAGACCAAATAAGACAGCACTCCAAACCACACAACAACACTACTTGACAACACAAGGTGAAGCAACATGTTATCAAGGGGAACAGATAACATGCAAATAAAAAGTTTAAAAAAAGGTAAAGGAAATAACTAAATTTAGACAAAACACTTATTATTATTATTTTTTTTTTTTTGAAAACTAAAAAGTACAATATCAAAGTAGTTCAAGACTAGAAACATGACTGATGTGTCATTACAATTAAACACAAGCAAGATTTTTGAGAAACAAAACCAAAAATCAGAAGACAGAAAATCAAGAGCAAAAACTGCAGCAAGGATAAACAATAACAGGGCAAGACAGGAATATAGAGCAGCAAGTCAAAAGACAAACCAGCAATCAGAATAGGAAAAACAGTATAATATGAAGGAAGGAAGGTACACAAGGGCCAGGTGAGCACAAAAGGAAACAATAAGACTAGGGCTAAACAAAGAGGGCGTTGTCATGCCCCTGGACTGGATGTGCTCTGTCTCTGTGTGAAGTAGTTTTGGCACGTGACAGGCGTGACCAAGGGAAACAAGGAAGGGGGATCACAGGAACAAACAAATAAACATTAAACAAAGAAAACACATACAAACCTGCCAGGGCAGATTCCTGACACATATATGTGCATTTTTAATACACATAACCTGTTTCAACTGTTTATTTTTAATTGTACTTATGTATAATTTTTGGATCTGATTAATTTTCCACATTCAGTCCTGTGTTTAGAGTCCGGTATCAAGGTTACCTTATGTGTGTGTGAAACTACCCTGCATGTCTGTTTACCTCTCTGGATTATTAATAGATTGTTATTTGTGAATTTGAATCTTCCTTCACCACACGTGACAGGTGTGACTAAGGGAAACAAGGGAGGGGGATCACAGGAACAAACAAAGAAAACACAGACAAACCTGTCAGGGCAGAGTCCTGACACATTTAGGTGCATTTTTAATACACATAACCTGTTTCAACTGTTTATTTTTTTTTGTACTTACGTATACTTTTTGGATCTGATAAATCTTCCAAATTCAGATTTACAATTTTTTATTTTTTTTTTTAAATCCAAAGCAGACAAATCATCAGACCTTTTTGACCTTGGTGATTGGTGTTTTTTCATTACTGTCCTACTGTCATTTTTCTATGAAATTTTTCCAATAAACAATATCCCACAGCAACTTGTTACCTCATAATTAGCCCATATAATTTAAGATTTTTGTGAAATGTGAAATATTTGCTTGTAAAATGTTAGGGTTAGTGATTGCCAACATAATAACAATACACCAGCATCTATTAACACAAATATTGTCAGTGTTCAGTCATACTATCCTTGTGACACACCCTCATAGTCTAATTATGTATTCTAGTGGGTTGGATATCTGGATTTATAAAAGCAGGCAAGTGCGAGGCCAAGTAGAGACAACAGAAAGAAGAAATAATCTTCATCATCATCTAAGTTTACAAAAATAACAACAACAAAAAAAACCCTGAAAACCAAGGACAAAGAGATGCAGTAACTCAAGGACCTGCTGAGAAAGAGAGGTGATATTATACATCACATGACACTATTATAATATGTTTGGACTTTGTTGGTAATGTTGGCCATGATTATGATCTAGTTGACTTTTGACTATTGGACTTTTGAAGTTCATTATTTTCTTTTATTATTTTTAAACATTTGTACATTTAATTGTTTTTATTGTATGATAGCTGCCCAACTGTAATTTACATTTACAGTAATTTACAGTTAATTGTAACTGCTTCATATAGTATTGAAGTCTAACCTTTCATGACTGGTGTAATTATTCAAGTAACAGGAACATTTTAATAACATACTTTGACACACTGTAAAATATGTGAAAATTAAGTGTGAAATTACATAGACTTACATAGTTTTTCTTACATAGTTTTTCTTCATATAACTCCACAAACACTATTACCACCTTCACTTATTATGAACCACTTTCACTTTATTTCTGTCAGACATCTACTTTCTAAGTTCTTGACAATTAACACAAGTTTAGATATTGATTTGTCACCATTATTCTTGATGTTTATGTGTGAAAAGCAGTGTTGGGTAAGTTATTGAAAAGTAATCCAATAAAAAGATAAAGGCTGTGTTTGAAATGGTATACTCACTGCTTACTACCCAGTACAAAATGGCTACTATATTTTAGTATTGTTTGTATATTGTTTCACAAAGTATTATGCTTAATTTTCCCATTGTCAATTTTGGCTTAACTTCTGCGTAATTACTTTATTGCAGTGCTTATCTGTATTAATAAGCGACAGAAAGATAATAAAAGAAATGTCTGTGGAATTATAAGGCAAGAAGTACGACCCGTGTTAAAATTGGATCAGCTACGAACAGGACTGAGACGTGCAGATTCATTCGCGGGGCTTTATTTAAAGACATGGTCAAACAAGCGGGGTCGAGACAACAGCAAACAGGATTTGTTGAGGCAAAATACAAGAATAGTCCAGAGCGGTAGCGAGGGTCAGTTGATCAGCAAACAAAGTCCAAACGGGACAAAACCAGAACAATAATCCCAGGCAAGGCAGAGGTTGGTACACAAACAATCAGGTAAACAATGAACACACAGGGAAAATGCTTTGTACGAGGAAAAACACTCTATACGCAGCGATTAGACTGGAAAACATGAACTTTTTTTAAAGGTGAACAGGGGAAACACTGAAACAGTGGGGAACAAACTTCATGATAAAATACCTTAGAGTACAAGAAAAAACACAGACAGGGTTACAAACATAACATTTCAGGGTGGAGGACCCTCTGGTAGAGTTCTAGGGCACTCTGGCTGGTGATTGTGACAGAGAGGGGTTAACAACAGCGTTAGCGGCAGAGACAGTACGTGCTTTTGAGTTCATAGGAGGGCCAAGGCGGAGCAGGCGGGACAGGAGGCCCTCCAGGGCAGAGTATATGGGACAGATAACTTCCAGGGCAGAGCAGGCAGCACAGAGGCCCACCAGGGCGGAGCAGAAGGCCAGTTTGGGGTTTAGTAGAGAGGGGGTGCCATTTCTGTTTTGAATCTGTTTCTTTCCTGTTTATGTTAGTTAAGGAGATAGGGTATTTGGATGTACTTTTGTTTCTTTTTCTTTTGGCAGGTTAGTTAGATTTTGTAACCAGTTATATGCGTTTTGTTTAGTTTGTTTTGTTATTTGGTCAGCAGTGCTATCACACACACACAACTAACTCCATCTAACTTGGTCTAACTCCATCTTATTTGTCTCTGAGCTACAAACTATGTTCAAATGGTGAGTTATATTTTCAAGTTCCTTAGGTTTGGACGGAGTTAAGAAAAAGGGTTTTGGATATAATGCTGCTTTGGCTTGGAATAACCCACAAAGCATTCTAAAGCTTACCATGCTTCCATCATTAAATAAATTCAAGATACCAATTAGTGATTTAAAAATTTTCAATTAAAAAGGATATTACTTTTATTTATATGCATATATTTTTATTTATAATTTGACTTTTAATGTAAGAAATGACATTCAATTTGTTTCATTATGCACCATTTTGTTCTATTATGCAAGATAGTAAACCATACATTTTTACTTTAATATTTTAATGTATATATTTAGTGAATGAGATCGCTCTGGGTCCTAAGCGGACCTGATTTCAAGAGGGGACTTGATTTCTCATGACACTTGTCTCCACAGAGAATCACCATGTAGCAGCGGTCCAGTGCTTGGGCCTGGCATTTCTGGCTGCAACTATATTTAGTTTGTTGTTTTTTATTTGAAGGTAAAACACCAGAGGGAAAAAATACATTCTTCTACAAAACCTCAATCTGGAAAAAAGACTTAATCAACAGAGAGGTAAGGAAAACAGTTTAAATAGAAACAAAAACAATTCTGTAAACAAACCTTGCTAAAATTACATTCTTCAACAACAGTGATAATTAACTCAAGCACAAGGCAGCTGGTCTTTACACTTTCATACTTTCAAAGTCGAAGCACTGACCAGCTCATCAAAGGCCTGTGAACTGTATTGCTATGGCAGAACTCAGAGATGAGGAAAAAGAATTGAAACATCAACATCTGAGAGAAAACCCAGAGGAGCTGTTTGAGGACAGGAACCTAGGAGGCAGAATCACTAACTTGCTCTTTTACACAGATAGGTTAACTTTCTGGGTAGGAAAATTCTGTGAAGAATATCCACATTTTGAAAAGAAGAATATTGAAAAAGAGGCGGAACAACTGTGTATATATAAAAGCGAAAACACTGAACGAAAGAATAGGTATCTTACAGTAAACTTTTACCAAAGTGGAATTGTAATGGTTCAAGGAAAAGAGAATGACCTCATGAAATTTAAGGAAACATTTGACAATATATCCACATAATCTATCTATAATTTTTTTTTTATGTTAATTGCGGGTACAAAAAGTGATATTATTTCAGTGCCATTAACACTGACTAATCAACAGTTTTTCACATTGATTCATTTGTTTTAATCGGTTATCTTGCTGTTTAAAGCCAGGCTCACACTGTGCGATTCTTTTTTAAAAAGTTCTTTACGATTGTACTTGTCAGAACGTACAAAGATGATGATCATGTCACACTGTGGGATCTCAGTTGTTACCAGTGTCAGACTGTACGACAGTCAAGACATGTTAAAAACCTAAAAACTGCACAGTGTGAGTCAGGCTCTAGTAATGCTGAATATCTTAATTAGCTTGTTCAGGTGTGTCTGGTGGGGGTTGGAGCTAAACTCCAAAAAAATAGCAGAGCCTGTCAGCAAAAAGGATGTCTGACCCTTCTCACATTTTGTATAAGAAATATGAAGTTTGGGCAAATTGTAAATTGTGTTTTTGTGCATTTTATTTTTGCATATGGTGAGCGTGAAACACAAAATACATCAATTACATGATTTTATGGTAAAATGTGTTACTTTTCAAGTTAATCGCGTCAGTTCAGATCAAGAACAAGGCACTGTCACTTTAATTCAATGTCAGCGGCGCAGCAAAAATAGACTCGAAACTATCGCGGCACTGACGCCTGTTTCACACATACTCCGTCTGTGTGGTGCGTTTTTTTTTTCTGCACCCATGTCAACAGATCAGAGCGTTCACACTGCACGCGGTTGCTGTCCGGCAGTGCGTTGCAGATGCGGTGCGTTTGCAGCAGTGCAGTGATCGTTTCGGCACAGAGTCTATTTTTGCTGTGCTGGAATCCGGAACAGCAGATTGTTTGTGAACAAAACATGTGTGAACATGGATTGGCATTAAATTGTAATAAATTCATAATTTACGCACAATTTATGTGTGATACTTTGTACACAGTAAATTAGAAAAATAAATCCAATAAAGAAATAAAAACAGGAAAATACATAAATGAGTACAGTACTTCTATAAAACTTGCATAATGCGATCAGATATGTTTTTATGCAAATCTTTATTTCTTAAGTGCCATGTTTACGTGTACTCACACTTGCTTCAGCAACTATCGTTATATTTAAGCGTAATGACTGTAACATTACGCTATTTATGTGTAGGTTTTTCAACATGAATACAAACTGTTGGGCCTATATATTGTTTGTGAATACTGTAGTGTTTCTATTTTTATCTATATTCAAGTTTACATTTTAATTTAGCATGTCATAGTCATACATAAATGTTATGTCTAATTAGTAGGCCAGATGTCATTTATAAAGGGCTGTCAATTAAGTAGTTTGTTAAAGTTTAAGTGTACATAAGTGTTAAAATTGTATTCTTCTAATCTTACATGACAATGTATAAATATCAGTTGTTTCAATTGATAATAAAGTGTAATATGAATTATTAATATAGAAATGCATATTGTAATATAGTGTACATATCTATAATTAATATAATACATATTACTGCATATCAATTTACAAGCATATATTCATACTAAAATTTACTTTAAATTCAGGCAGACAACTATACGGAAAGTTATATATTCAGATATACATTAATGTATAATGTATTCATATTTTATATGTAATGAAACAGTAAACCTGTCTTTACATAACAAACATGCATAAATATTTTTATTTTTTACTCCACACAAAAAATAAAACTATTTACAAGTCAAAATGTTCTGTATGTTCAACACGGGACTACATTTAGGTCCTTTGAGAAGGTTAAAACAAGCCAGATCATCTGCTCTTGCTCTTGGTTTTGCATAAAATCGAGGATTGAACTGGTGTCAGTAGCGCACTGCAAACATGTCCTGTGTGAAAGCACAATGACTGCTTCCTGCTTCTGCACCGAATAGGATTTTAGGTTTAGGTTTTAAGGAAATTAGGTGACTCAAAGATAAAAGACAGACTTCTGTTGTATTTTCAATGATTGTTTTCTTATCTATACGTGCATACATTCACATAATTTTTTTGCCATCTTGTATTTTTATTAATATTATTATTATTATTATTATTATGTTAAGCATTATGTATTGTGTTCTTAAGAGAATAAGTGAGATAAGTAAATGTCTTCTTAACGTACTTAACGTAGTTACTCCTCCCCAAAATGAAACTTTTGTCATTAATCATTTACCCCCATAAAATAAAAAGTATGTTAGTCTTTGAAACGTAACTGATATCTTAAAAGATATTTTGCATAAAAAAGGGGAGGCTTGTAATGAACGCTGTCAAGGTTCGGAAAAGTATAAAAAACATTGTCAGAATAACCCATCTGCCATCAGAGGTTCAGCCGTAACGTTATTAAGCTATAAGAATACTTTTTGTATGGAAAGAAAACAAAAATAGTACTTAACGAGCTTCTGTATTGTGACATACTTTTGAGAAAAACATAATATTAAATGAGGAAACTAGAGGGCGTCCCTTGTTTTTCTACTATGAATTATGAATGACGTAGTAAAGTATGCGTTTCATTCAGAAATTAAAACTGATGGTTAGAGGGGCATGGTTAACTCAAAAATGTATGCTTACAAAATAAATAGTCAATTTTGATTTCATGCTGACTTTAAAGTGGTCATATGATGTTGTTAGAACATTATTTAGTGTATTTGGTGTAATTCATTGTGTTAATGCAGTTTAAGTTTCATAAAAACATTTTCCACATATTGTACCGTTTCTTCTCTAAAGCCCGGAATATCTATTTGTTAAAAGCTCAGCGTTCTAAAAAAGGCTCTTATTGGCCAGCTATACAGTGTTTTGTGATTGGCCGAATACCTCAAGTGTGTAACGGAAATGATCCAGTGGGGACATAATTACTGATTATCATGATTATCTGACTATATGTCCACATGTTGCATTTCATCACGCCTCATAAACGTAACATTATGTCTGCATTTGTGATCTGAGACATGACAAAACAACAAGCACTAATGTTAGCCTTCGCTGCTCAAAACTCACATTTGAATACTAAGTAGCAGGTTCTTTTAATAAGAAAATGTAACTTACTCAAAGGTTGTGAGTCAGGAGCACCAGACTGTTCTTACAGAGGTAGAATTGCTCCACTTTTTAGTCTCTATGCTCAGCCAGCATAGACTGCTCAGGCTCAGGAATCAGTCCTCCTTAAATGCAATGCTGAACACACTTTAATATTGGTGTTGAACTTTTTTGGAACAGTGTTGTGAATACTACTTACACTGATTTCCAGTTGCAAAGTTTCACTTTGCACAGTATCTCTAGAACATGGTGCACGCAGCAACACTACAGCAAGATTAATAGTTCTGCCTTCTTACTTTGTATAAACATTTGGGTTGTGTTATGAAAATAAACCCACACAGTGACATAAAGATGACATAAAGACGTGTTTCAACAAACTGTTTTAGGGGGGTGTGGACAAGTCGTACGTTTTATAAAGATTATCTCTTTGGTTCTTAAACTGTAGTCTTTGCAACTTTAGCAATCTTATCAACGCACTAATAGCTTGTAACACTCCAAAGAGAAAGGAAAACTTGAAATCGCATCATATGACCCCTTTAAAAGAGAACCACAGTAAATTCTCATAAAGCATGAATGTGATCTGGACTTCATTTGCCATGTTAACATTATGATGTGTTCTATAAACTTATGACAAGCTTAAAAGAAGAGACAGGTATAATAATAATAAACAAACTTTATTTTATAAAGAGGTATCTCAAAGCGATTTACAAAAGAATAATAATAATAATAATAATAATGAATAAAAATAAATAAAAGCAGTACACACAGAATACAAGTAATAAAAACAAACAGTAATACAAAAATAGGATAATAGAAAAGCAATATGATCACCTAAATCTCACCAAAAGCTACCCTAAAGAAGTGAGTTTTAAGGGATACTTTAAAAATCTCAAGGGATTCTGCATTCCTAATCTCAGTA
>JAUMHP010039681.1:0-10548 GCA_032361065.1 Enteromius trimaculatus | reverse complement strand
TTCTGGAGAGACAGTAAGTTCATTAGTAAATTGACATTTAGGACAATGGACATATGTTGGACATTAAAGACATCTTTCTGTCTCAGGGTGCTTCTTAAAGGACAGGAGAAAGAGGATGAAGAGAAAGAAGCTCTGAAACTCTCCCTGAAATATCAGTTTGTCACTCCCCTCACCTCTATGGTTGTTACTAAGCCACAGGAAGGTGATGTGGAAGTAGCTGACAAACCCAAAGAGGGAGAAGCACTGCCCAGAACTCCAGGTAAGAATTTATAAATAAAAGTGTACAAACCATGTGCAAGGTCCATTTCTGCAGCTGAATAAACAGCAGTTCAGAAACAAAAACAGGTGCATCTCAATAAATGATGTTTGAAGATAAAAAAGATAAAAAAACGCAATGCCATTGCACCCATTGTGTGGACGACTTCCGCCAGAGCCGGTCGAAGTCCCCTCGCTACGATATCTGTGAACATTCCGAACAAGAGCATTGCACCCCACTGCGTTGGTCGCTCCTGCAAGGGAAGATAATAATGCACCAATTATCGCAGCATTGAACCCCAAAAGGTGGAGTTATTGCACCCACCACATGGATGGCTCCAGCTAGAGATGGTCGTTTCACAGTCGCTGCTGCTCGCAGCGGACAGCCCGGACAGCAAGAGCATTGCGCTTACTGCGTGGACTGCTCTGGCAAGGGACGCTCACACATACCTCTGTTTGGCAGTAGACCTCAAAAGTAGGAGACATTGCACCCACTGGGTGGACAACTCCCGCCAGCGAAGGTCATTCTCTCAATTCTGCCACAACAGTAGGTAACTCGAACTGGAGCATTACACCCACTGCACGGACCACTCCAGCAAGAGCCCCTCCCTTTCCCCTCATATTCCCAACCTACATAGCTCCATTCGGCAACACTCCCTAGCCGAATTACATACCACATACTCCATTTTTTACACCCAGACATCACTTAAATATCCATCGTTCAGCTTCTCCTTATTTTGGGGGCAAACTCCGTTTGGCTGCTGTCCTTAGATATTTTGCTCTTTTGGGGGGCACTCGGGGATCGGGCCGGACTCCCAGCAACGTCCAGCATTCGCTGCCTGAGGGTTATAATCCTTAGGGCTTGGAGTTCGCCGAGCACCTGACCCTCTCCCCGGACAGCCTGCCAAACACACAAATACTATATTTTGAATTAATTTGAAAATGCAAACTAGTGAAATTATGTTTAGAGATAAACAAATTTCGGGGGGAGCACATACGATCGGCTAATCACAGCTGACACTCGTTTCCCAATCAGCCTATTATCCGATCATCCTATCAGAGATAAAAGCCTTCCTTTTAAATAGAGTTTACTTCACGGACAGCAGGAGAAACATGCAAGAGAGTAATAGCCGGGACCATATGACAAAAAGATTAATTGCCTTCACCTTTGACCTCATAAAAATAATAAATGATATCCATATGTAATCTTTTGATCTTAAAATAAAATCCGGAAGAATAAATCGTCATGGGTGAAATCCGAGGTGTCATCTTATATGATCCGTATCGATGAAATATGTTGTTTGTACGTGTCAGTCCGGTGTTATGTTATAAATGCAGGTCTGATGAATGTTTTTGATGGTTTTATGGAGCGTTTCAAAGAATGTTCACCACATCTGCAACCCACATGGCTTAGGCATCGGGTTGCGCAGCATTTAGACCATTTAGATAAATAGGGCACAACATTTCTGTGGTTCAATAGAAAAAGACGGTTGAAATACTAGTCATGGACACATCGTCCTCACCTAAAACTCCAGAGAAGAAATCTCCATGAGGAGAGGATGGAAAATCTGACTCTAGCACCACAAAGGGTGTTCAGCAGTAATTTGCATCTGACTAGGTTTCTTCATGAATCTTTCCAGATAAAAACTGGGCAGTATTTTACAATCGTATCTGGAAAGATTTGACCGATTGCGAAGAAGAGTCTTTGTACATTGCAGAGTGGGACGGGGTAGATCCGAATGCCCGGTACAGAGCGATCTGCGAGTGAACTCAAAAGACGCCGGATGACTGCGTGTTTATATTCTCCTGCAAAGACAAAGACATTATTGAACATTTAGGATACGATCAAAATAAGGCGTATCACGAAATGTTCACAGTACAGTTTTTGTTTAAGTGGTGCGATCTGCATCTGTTGACTGTTCTCTTGTCTATCATAAACAAAATGTTCGGTTGGAGCGAATTACGCAAAGGATATGACAAAATTAAAAAACGTCTGTTTCACAATGGAGACTGCTCACGTGACATCCAGGGGGCGTTACCAGCCCCACCCATCCACTACGCGCATTTATAAAGAGCAGTAAGTGACCCTACACACGTCAAAGTTCCATAATGTCTCAAGAAGATGGTTTATGCTGCGATTATGATCCTTTCAACCTCAAACCTCCTGATGATAACGCCGTCCATTATATTCCTTCAGACACGAACCACTCAACAGACCTGTGCAAAGACTTGGATAAAATCTGTACAGAGTTGGGTTACCGTAACCTGAGCTATCTAAACGGTATATATGTTTTGCCTCTCACCCAACGGGGTTTCATACCACAGATGGATGTTTCAGCGGAATCGGGTTTAAAATCATAAAAGCAACGATCGTGATGCTCCTGCAGCACATCATCGACAGCAAGCTGAGGGAATAATTTGAGGGCTGTGCTACAGACCATCTGAGTCAACTACAGAATTCATGTCTGTTTGAACCCGCTGCATACTATTTTGTCTTACGCTTTGATGAGTTGTCCCGTAAGCTGATCAAACCCGATTTTCAGACCATTATTGACATCACCCTGCACCGTCGCGGCATAATGAGAAATAACATTCTGAGGATTCAAGGAACCGCAGGTGCCATCATGCACGAATTAAGAGACAAACCCTTCATCGTTGCAAAACTGCAAGAAATCAGAGAAAAGCTGCTGGACGAATCCTGCAAGAAAATTGTTTAGCGCAGTGTCTTCCCCTGGGATGTGATTGAGACATCATGGGTGGTGTGTGTAGCAGAAAGAATTTTTTCAGAGACATCGTATTCATCCCCTATTATAAAGAGCAGATGATGCAGATGCTACGTACAATCATCGATTGCTGAAAGAGATTTCGAAGGAGAATCAAGACACGTAAAAAATCTCAAGAAACAAACGGACTTTGTAAGAGGACTGACCAAATCATGGAGCTAATTGATAGGCAAATGCGTAGACAGTTCCGAGTATCCCTCAGTAATCTTTAGAAAAATTCTAGACGAGTTGACTGTAGCCAACAAGGAAATGCGTGTTAGCGATATACTCAGTATGTGTACATATGTTATTGATGTATGTTTGAAACTTGATTCAAAAAGCAAAGATTCTGAAATGGTTGAAATTCTGGTAAACTATTTGCTAGAGCACCGCTATATGTCATGTGTAAAATGTCTCTACTGGCTAGATATTCTGTAGTATTACAAAATTTGATTTTTCATTATTATTAGTTAGTAATCAGTTGTGATGGATTCTTGTAATCATTTTTGATACTATGTAACCAATTTTAAACGCTATATGTATCTATATGCTTCTCTGTCAGTTTATCCTGAACCGAATATCTAGTTATACAACCAGGCTGGCGAAAACTATAAATCTTAAGGCTGAGTGGCAAGTAGGTCTAGCTGAGATTGAATACCCTAGAAGCTGGTACACCATTAACGACGACGACGGGTATTTTCCTTGTCAACGTCCACAGGTCTGATGTTGTCTGTGGTTCAGGAGTTGCTTAACAAGAGGAATACGACAACTGTGGCCAAATTCTTTGACACGTCTGTGTGTGGTGGCTCTTAATGCCTTAACCCCAGCATCAGTCCAGTCCTTCCGAAGTTCGCGCAAATTCTTGAATGGATTTTGATTGTGTAGCCTAGTGAACCAAACTGAGAGACCATTTTGAAAACTCAGGAAACTTTTGTGTTTTGAGTTGATGAGTTGATTGTCATGTCATCATATTCTAATTTATTGAGATGAAGTGAATTGGTGGGTTTTTTTATTGTAAGCCTAGATAATCACATTTAAATGAACCTAACACTTCAGTCCATGTACACTGAATTTATTTAGTACATGAGTTTCACAATTTGAGCTGAATTACTGAAATAAATCAAGTTCTCCATGACGTTCTAATTTATTGAGATGCACCTATATACAGTATTAACCATGTCTACAGAGACAGTTTGTATCGTAAAGCAGCTGTCCAGTGTTTTCTGACCTTCCTCAGAAATGTTGAGTTTTGATGGCTGCTATATGCAGTGAATAACAGTTTTCCTTTTGTATTTTTTTTCTTACAGTACCTGTACCTTCCAACCCTTTTGGATGTAAGTATAAAATAATGAAACAAACTGTTCATGGACTCTATATATGTATTTAACTATAGTAGAAAATTGAAAGTAGCAATAGCTTATAGAAAAACGTAAAAGTATATATTATGGACATATTTCTTTATGTCCTGCATACACAACCAGAGTTGGTCAAAGTCTTTTATTTTCAAAAGATGGTTATTTGAATTAAAAAATGAATTAGCAATAATAGTCAAAAAGTATGTACATGGATACATAGATTACAATCAGAATCAGAATGAGCTTTATTGTTATGTTTGCACATACAAGGAATTTGTTTTAGTTACAGAAGCTCTACAGTTCAACAAATGACAGCGACAAAACACAGATAATAAAAGAATAATATAAAAATATACATAGCCAATATACAAAATAGCAAAAACACAATATATAATATAGACATTTATGTATGTGCAGGTATTATGTATGCAAATTTTAAATGTAAATAAGTATGTGTGTTAAATAAATTATTATTGTGTTCCAAGTTTATTCTCAAGTGTTCATGACATGGACTGCTTGGAGGAAAAAACTGTTCCTGTTTGATTTTCTTAGCCCTTTTGCTTACTCTGCATGAGTACAGTTCTTGGAGACTGGGGAGGGTTGTCTTCTGAGGTCATAATGGTATCTGAGCTGAACCAGACAGTTACTGAAGTGCAGAGGAAGGATCTCCACTGTTTTGAATGTGTTGAGCTGCAGGTTGTTGAGACTGCATTAGACAGCCAGCTCTTTAACTTCCTGTCTGTAGGCAAATTCATCATCATCCTGGATGAGGTCGATGACTGTAGTGTTGTCCGCAAACTTCAGGAGCTTGACAGAGGGGTCTTCAGAGGTGCAGTCATTAGTGTACAGGGAGAAGAAAAAGTTTCCCAGCCTCACAAGCAGCTGTCTTTCTGTCAGGAAGCTAATAATCCACCAATAGATCAAGTTGGGCATGGAGAGCTGAGTTAGTTTAGGCTGGAGGAGTGATGGGATGATTGTGTTAAAAGCAGAGCTGAAGTTTCAAAACATTCCCTGGTCTGTCTAGATGTTGCAGAATATAAGACAGTCCAATATTGACTGCATCATCCACAGACCTGTTTGCTCTGTAAGCAAACTGCAGGGGGTCCAGTAAAGTTCTTCAGATAAGCCAAAACCAGTCTTTCGAATGATTCATGTGCCTCTAATTTTGGGTAATTTTGGTTTTCTTTGGGATGGGGATGATGGTGGAGCGTTTGAAGCATGAAGGGACTTCGCACAGCTCCAGTAATCTGTTAAAGATCTGTGTGAAGATGGGGGCCAGGTGGTCAACACAGATTTTCAGACGCCTGGGCCTGGTGCCTTCAAATGAGACTTTTAGAAAATGCATGAATTTTTATTTCATGCTTACTTTATAATTAAGCATCTGCCTTGAGGTAATATATATAAAGCTTTCTTCTTTTAAAGCTTTCTTCTTTCTTCTTATCTTATCGGTAGATCATTTACAAACAGATCTACAAAATGCAATTGGAGAGTAGAAAAAGGAAAATGATGCCTTTGTATGATAACATGTATTTAGAAAATGGATGAATTTTTATTTCATGCTTACTTTATAATTTTGCATCTGCCCTGAAGTATATATATATTTTACATTTCCCAGCACCAGGATCAAGTCGGTACTTCCTTCATGGTTGGGGTATGCCTGGTATGCCTGGTCCACCCGGTCGGCGTGGTATGCATTTTTTCTTCTAAAAGCTTTCTTCTTTTAATAGGTAAATAATATTACCCATCTTATCAATAGATCATTTACAAAAAGATTTACAAAATGCAACTGGAAAGTAGAACAATTTACTAAAATTGGTTAAATTTTCATTTTATGCCAATGTTGTACCTTATCTGCCTTGTAATATCTTTTTGACTTATTTTTGTATATCCCAGGATCAGGATCTCGTGCTTTTCCAGGAATCAGTGGTATGTTTTTTACTCTCTTACAGAACATATCATGTGTAAAGAATCTTATCTTATCTTCCATTCCAGAACAAGCAGTATTCAAATTTCAGTGATCACATTAAGATTCTCAATTTTTTACATTTTGGTGGCAAAGGGCTAGGCAAATGGGGTGCAAAATGCTGGGTTTCAAGACATAAAAGACATACTGAAAATGAATTTGTAATAAATAGATTTTTGATTCATGTTCACAGCATAAAAAAAAAATCAGGTGGATGATATCACATGAATAATTATCCTGCTGCTTGGTGTTTTGATTTAATTTCTTTTCAACATTTATCAACCAGATTCTGTAATGAATAGACACTGCTGCCTTGTGCATGTCTTGTCTAATTATCAGTTATTAAATGAATGCAATTATTGTACTTGGACAGAAATTAATGTATTATATTCTTGTTTTTTTTTTTTAATGGCTAAATCATCTTCATCAATCAGATGACATAGATGAGGGTATGTATGACAATGTTTTCTGGCCAAGATTTCTTGTAGTAGTAGTAGTAGTATAATTTCAGCTAAATTAATTGAACAGCTTTTTGACTATGCTTTACTATACTTTGAGAATGTGTTTACAATTAACTCCCTTCTTTAGTTATTGCGAATTTGCTGTATTAAAAGCTACAGTGCATCGGGAAAGTATTCACAGCGCTTCACCTTTTCTTCATGTTGTTACAGCCTTTATTCCAAAATGGATTAAATTAATTTTTTTCTCAACATTCTACAAACAATACCCCATAATGACAATGTAAAAGAAGTTCTTTGCTAATTTTTTAAAACTAAAAAAAACTGAAAACCCCCCAAAAATGGAGGAAAAAATCACATGTATTCACAGCCTTTGCCGTGATACTCTGTTCAGGAGAATCATATTTTCACAGATCACCATTAAGGTCTTTATACAACTTGAATGGAGTGGGCCTGTTGTAAATTCAGTCAATAGGACATGATTTGCAAAGGGCCCACAGTTAGCAGTGCCCAAACCGAGCTGTGAAGTCTAATTAATTGTCTGTATACCTCTGTGAGAGGATTCTATCAAGGCGCAGATCATCATCTGTAAATGGAATAAGTTTGGAGCCACCAGGACACCACCAATCCCTACAATGAAGCATGGTGATGGCGGCATCATGCTGTGGGAATATTTTTTGGAAGATAGAAATGGGAGACTTGACAGGCTTGAGGAAAAGATGAATGTAGCAATGTGCAGAGACGTCCTTGATAAAAACCTGCTCCAGAATGCTCTGGACCTCAGACTGGGGTGAAGTTCATCTTCCAACAGGTTATAGACACTAAGCAAACAGCAAAGGTAACAATGAAGTGGCTACGGGACAACTCTTTGAATGTCCTTGAATGGCCCAGCCTGATTGAACATCTCTGGAGGACTTGAGGCTGGTGCCAAAGGTGATTCAACAAAGTATTGAGCAAAGGCTGTGAATACTTAA
This sequence comes from Enteromius trimaculatus, assembly GCA_032361065.1. Lineage (NCBI taxonomy): Eukaryota > Metazoa > Chordata > Actinopteri > Cypriniformes > Cyprinidae > Enteromius > Enteromius trimaculatus. Next base: position 2,781 of record JAUMHP010039681.1, on the reverse strand, counting down.
TTACGTGTTTTTGTTTCTTTTTTATCTTTATAAATTTGCAAAAATGTCAAACTTATTCCATAAAATGATTTAATTCATTTTGGAAAAAGGCTGTAAAAGGTGGAAAAAGCAAAGCGCTGTGAATACTTTTTGGATGCACTATAAATGAAAACTCGCATGAAAAATATAGATTATGGAGTGAAAAAAATAAATGAATAAGGCATTAAGTGTGATGTGGAAAAGAAGCCTCTTAAGTTTAATGAAAAGATTTAAATGTATCTCTAGTTTAGTTAAAGGTATTATAGTGAAATGTTTTATAACATTTCATATGTTTTTATCATTACATTACCCCCAAAATTGTACAGTTTAACTGCTAAATAATAATAATAATAATCAATTCTCTATTTAATTATTTCAATAATGAAGTCACTTTTTTATTATTTTTTTATTTATTATTAAATTACATTATTACAAGTGCTGTGAATTTTTAATAAACTTACTTAGCATGAAAAGCTCTATACATAACCTGTCTTTGAATTTTAATGACTAAACCATTTTTTTGTTGTTGTTGTTTAGATCTGCCAGAATTCAGTCATGGATTTGTAGCCCGTTGTATGTATGAAAATGCTGTAACTTTGATTAACTTTCAGTCAAGTTGCATTCAATGTTACATCGACACAGACTTTCTAGGTCTCACTTGGGTGTCCAATACACCTCTGAGCATTACAAGAAATAGCCAATGGCTATCGGCAAGTGGAATTTGCAAGCAAAACCACTCTCTGAAAGGATATATAAAATGGCGCTGTGCATCCACTCGTTCTGATTTTCCACGGTCATGACCTTCTTCTGAGATATTTCGGACTGTACTTCTGAGTTTGATGTCAGCTACACAGTCGGAAGCTGAGTTAAGTTGCCATGCCTCCCTGGCAACCAAGAGCTTTGGGCTTCAGGTGAATTGAGAAGGCTGGGAGCAGCAGTGCTTGTCCCTATACCCACATTTTCAATAAAAGAGCTATTTCCTTTACCTCTGGGTCAAGCATGTTGGGTTCTAACTATGAGGCATTGGTTCCTCACTGTGGGCCCTACACATTATTTCACAGTCTAAAAAGTTACAGATGCATTACCTCCTCACACTCCCCTTGTCATCTCACTGCAGGATTTAGGGAACCAAGTAGGAGTCTATTCTCTGCCTGTACTTAGGGACGATTTGTTTTCTGGGTTGGTCTGTCTTCCTCCCCTCTGCAGCCCCACTGTGAGTGCGTCAGAAATCATCCCATTGATGCCACTTGCACAGAGTCTGGAAGCCTGGCTAGTGCTCTCCAGTCCATCTCACTGGCTCGTTCATTCAATTGGTTGGTTCGTGCAAAATGTTGTGAACACAGCCATTTTCTTCATTTAAATTTTGATCATTGGGTGTATCAGTTCAAGGTCCTCCAGAGTTCACTCCACTTGGAGTGTTGTCTCCTCCTGGGCATTGGTGCACAGCGCCTCTCTAGCAGACATCTGCTGAAATACAGGCTGAACGACACCTTACCTTTGTGAGATTGATAATTTCTGGGTTGAGCTATTTTTCTTCATTGTGTTGGTATAAACAGAGAATTTGTGGGGGGCCATTCCTCTGGTTGATGTCCTCCAGCTCAGCCCTGTGGAATTCAGACTCAGTGGGGAGAAATCAGTTTGAAGTCTGTCGCCATCTTGAATTTACCTGTATGTTTGGGAAATGGCTTGGTATGCAAATTCCACTTGCCAAATGTCATTGGTCATTTCTTGTAATCCTAAGAGATGATTTGGTCTCCCAAGTGAGACCCCTAATGTCTGTGTCAATGTTCTCCATTCCCTCCTTGAAGGAACAGCCCACCCCAAAAATGAAAACGTTGTCATCATTTACTCACCCTCAAGTAATTCCAAACCTGTATGAAGGAAGATTTTTTTTTTAAGTGTGTAACCAGGCTGTTTTTGGTCACCGTTGACACCATAGTATTTTTTCTTTTTCTTTTTATGGAGGTCAATAGAGAACCAACACAGCCTGGTTACAAACTGTAAATATCTGTGCTAGGCAGAACAAAGAAATTCATACAGATGTGGAACTACTTGAGGATGAGTAAATGATGACAAAATGTTCATTTATGAGTGAACTATTCCTTTAAGGGAATTCCATTCTGCCTTGTGTCATGTAAATGCATCCAAAATGTACATTAAGTCTAATTCTGTTGGTTATACCCTCTCTCTGTCTTAGTTGATAGGCCCATATATCCAGTATTCCCTACTGTTTCAATGCAAGGTACAGAAAGATCACTCAATCTTAATTAATATGGAATTTTAAATATGAATTACATTACATTTGGCTGTTTTGCCTTAGCTCCAACAGTTAGTAGTAATCGTTTCCTGCTGCCTGTTAAGGGTCAGGCTAAGCCACTCTGTTTTGACGTTCCTGTTACTCACAAACTCAGACTTCTAAAGGATTCATCTTCAGGTTACTATTACACGTTTACTACATACACATAACTTTAGAAGTCATCTTTTTCTGAAATTAAATGTTATATTTTGTGTCCTAGAGTTCTCTATGAATGGAGAATCTACGCATGGAAAGAAAGGATTCAGTCAAATTACTTTGCATTACAAAACAAACCAACATCTGACAATAAACACAGCGTCTATCAGATTTCACGATGGCCAGAATCAGGTTGAGTTCTCGTGGGGCCAGGATCACACCCAACACAATACTGAGGGGTAAATGAATACCTTTGTGCTATGTGAGGTTTTACTAAATGTGTATGTTACAGCTCTATTTTCCTGAGAGAT
>JAUMHP010039680.1:0-10560 GCA_032361065.1 Enteromius trimaculatus | reverse complement strand
AAGCACAAGAACACTTTGCAGGTCATACAACGCACTCTGGTTCTTCCAGTGTAGCCTAGTTGTCTGCAGCGCATTGCTTTTTTTAGGCTGATCATCTCTGGGAGGTGGGCATTAGCATTAGACAGAGACATGGGGCAACTTGTCACATGACTAACATTTCTAACCCAACTAATTTAAGTATGTATGTATGTATTTAGTGATTTGATTGTTATTTATTTTATTGGGACCATATACAGCTTTTTAGCGGCATCAGAGCAAGGTTTTTTCCCATTTTACATGTGTATATGTTTACTAGCATATAAGCTGTTTCGAGGAGCTTCAGTCCATAAGTACAAACACGTGTACTTCATGTTTAGAGACCTACAAAGATGCTAGTTTTACACTTTTTTTTTTAAATTTGCATATCATGACAACTATACAAGGCTTTTATAAATATCTAAATCAGAATAAGCCATGAAATATGACATTGTGGACATAAGTGCTAAAATGTGCTATACATGTATGTGGCCACCAGGCCCTAAGGGAAGTGACACATCACTTCTGATTTTCAAAACTTAAAACTACAAAATGGTACATGCTTTCCACCACTCACCAAAAAAATTGTTGACATTCCTGTGCTGATTGTGGCTGACTCTGCATATAGCCCAGGGATCCTCGAGTCTGGCACACAAGATACCTAGTATTGTGATACTGAGGGTCCAAAATACTGGCGGTGCCACTATATTTTTTGAACATTAGTCATTACGGTTGTATGTGACCTGTAGGGCACTTGTAAAAATATTAGAACACTTGTGCCTGCAAATAATTTTTTTTGTCCTTTCACTTTTCTCCGTTGCTGGAATTACTTCGTACTTTTGCCTGATGAGATTGGAAAACCTATTGATGCTTACAGAGAATTGAAGCTAATGGGGGAAACACTAGCAACCTCATTAAGCACCTTTGGATGCGTCCCACATCTTTTGCAAAGTAAACAAAGGTTAGTGGAACTTAATTAAATAATTTCCCTTAATTTTTGTGGTTCTCCTGTTAAACATTACAGTAAGGTTTTGCACATTATTTGTGGTAACCAAGAGAGGGACGGAAAAGATGAAAAGCAGCAGCTTAAATTAGCAGCTTAAACACTGAATTTAGTTTGTAACATATCTCTTTCAGTTGGTCTGTTGCTCTTTTTTCCACCTTCTGGATCAAGTAATGTGTTACTAGAAACTTTGGAACAATTTTTGCAATGCAGAATGCAGTTATATTCATTAACATTAGCATTTGCAGCCTGTTCTTGTCAGCCCTTTATTCATTCCTAAAGCGATCGGACGTTTTTGTTGAAAGAATAATATAAAAAAATATTATGCATTTTACAAATGAGCAGAATCCAAGTAATTAATTTTTATTATTGTTTGGTATTTATTTATTTTCTTTTTCAGAATCAGAGCAATGCTGCCTTAACTGGAACCCAAACCCATACAGCTACCCCCCCAACCAGCAAATTGCAACCCACCATTGACAGCCTCTTTGAGAAATTCAAGAAGTATGAAGCACAATCCAAAGAAGCAGCTTTTGTCTTGACTAAATACCAATATTTCCAGTGGACAGGTTGGATTCAAGCAACTAGTCAAAAAGCTCAACATCAAAAATGAGCCGCCCAGCAGGAACTTTTAAAAAATACCAGAATTGCACACAGAAACTAGAGTGACAATAGAAGCAGATCTTGAATTGTCTGGATTTCTGGATCATAGGAACAATGCAGTCCTACAGGGCTGTAACTGCTCAGTTGATAACAAAGGATTGGCAGCTGCAGTCATGGTGCCTGGGCTCAGTGGGCTGCGCAGAACTTAATAGTGACCACACAGCAAAGAGCCTAAGCGAGCCCTTCTCTGAGATGTTGGGAAAACTTTTTACATGACATTGTAGAAATTACAACTGACAATGCTTCAAATAACATCAAGTCCATGTCTGTGTTACAGAGAATGAGCCCTTTGGGACCATCTGGGCTGTGACTGCGCCCTTTTAGGCCGACTAGGCGGCGGGTGAGTTAAGTGAGTGTAGATGCGGATAACAGACCGGGAATGGCGGATCCGGCCACCATGAGTCAGGGTCACAGGTCTCAGGGAACTCGACTGGCCGGGAAACTGGAACTGACTGGTCCTGACACAGCCCCTCGTACTGTGTTACAGAGATTCTGAGGGCCTTCGGCGTGGTTGACAGCTCTCCTGGCTGTTCTATGGCACCTAACGGAACATCACTCAGCCCCTCGCACTTCCTCTGGGGTTGACTCAGGAGTCACGAGCGTGGTAGACAGCTCCCCTAGCTGTCGATCGCTGACTGATGCAGACAGTGCCCTCTATGGGCGATTCGGGAAACACGAGCGTAGTGAATAGCTCCCCTAGCAGTCAATCGATGCCAGGTTAAGCATCACTCAGCCCCTCGTGCTGAGTGATGGAGACAGCTCTCCTGGCTGTCGTTCATTGGCTGGCTGGGTAGCCAGGCCAAACAGAACACCATCCAGCCCCTCTCGCTGGGTGATGATGTCAGGGACCATGGCAAACCCCTCAAGATTTTCAGAGACGGGGAACAGCTCTTCGAGCTGCAAAACCGGGACCAACTGGGCGTGGTACAGCACCCCTGGCTGTGTGGCTGGAGCTGACCAGACCAGTCTCTTGGGCTGAGGAACCGAGACAAGTAGAGCTTTATATGGCACAAATTGCTTGCCATACTGCTCACTCGCAACACCCATGAGGCGATCGGTCGCCGTCTTGCGCTGTTCCCTCTCGCAATCGGCGTCCATAACGCGCTGCGTCTCCTCCTCGGCAGCCATCTTGAAGGCGAGCTGGAAGATGCTCTGAATCTTCCTTGCTGTGTCTGGCGAGGCGATCGCTGGGGGTGAATTCGGTACCGCAGGGGCTGTGTGCAGCGGTCCGGGCCATGAAAATGAAACCGAAACCAAAACCAATGCCTCCCGTGGTTCGGCAGAGTGTGACTAACGTGGAGGCGCACCCCGCCGAATAGTGAGGCGAGAACCAATCCATGGGTTTGGTTTGACGCTAACGGCGCAGCGTGAATGTCCTCTTCCACCTCTCCCACGGTGAAACTAGAGCCACACCACGATAAGACAAAGTCTATCAGCTGTTCTATTTATTCCTCTCTCCATTACTTATAATAAATATAGTTTTATTGTTTGTTCGCTTTTTACAGCACATTTATATTAATTCAGCTGGTTATTTGAAATTATGTAACACTATGAATATCAAAAATGATTTTAACGCACTAGTTTTGCAGACTGTAGTCTTAAGTGACAGTAAAATGTCTCGGTTACATATTGTAACCCTTGTTCCCTGAAGAAGGGAACGGAGACTTCACGTCGGTGACCGACGAATAGGAATCTCGCTTCGAGATGTCCAATCTACTCTGCGTGTATCGAAACACGCCAATGAAATTGGCATAAGCTGATTAACATCCAGCTGCACCTAATCGCAGCGCGAATATAAGTAGGTCAGCGGATTAAGCGTTCATTAGTTTTTCTATTAGGAGCCGAGCTGGTGTCACGGCCCCCTAGAGGCGGTATAGCTCCATGGCGACGTGACGTGACGTCTCCATTCCCTTCTTCAGGGAAGGAGGGTTACAATATATAACCGAGACGTTCCCTTTCAGTCGGTCACTCCGAGTCACGTTGGTGACCGACGAATAGAGATCCCTACCAAAACGACATGGAAGCTGCCCCTTCCAGCATCATGTGGGAGTCTCCCAAGAGTAAGAGGCCCCAGGACAGAGACCCAGGGATGGAAGGTCCCTTGTGGGGACGAGGTGTTGTGGACAGACTCTCCTCTCATTACAGGCAGCAGTTCGAGAGTTGGGAGGACCGCCCCACGGACTTCCAGCTTCACTTCTGCCCGAACGCAGATAGGAGTGGCATGCAATTGAATCGAGACCTTCACAGGTTTCCGTTCAAGATGTTGACGCCGAAACGCATCTTCCCATGTATCCGTCCCCAGGATTGGTTTGCAGCCATAGCCCTGAAGGACGCATACTTTAATCTCTCAATCCTTCTGCACCACAGGCCATTCCTGAGGTTTGCGTTCGAAGGTCAGGCATTTCAGTACCGCGTTCTGCCCTTCGGGCTCTCCCTGTCGCCCTTTGTATTAATCAAAGTAGCGGAGGCTGACCTGACTCCACTCAAGGAGAAAGGGGTTCGCATTCTCAACTACCTCGACGATTGGCTGATATTAGCACATTCCGGAGCTTAGTTGTGCGAACACAGGGACCTGGTGTTACAACACCTTAGCCTGTTGGGCCTTTGGGTCAACTGGGAGAAGAGAAAACTCTGTCCGGTACAGAGGATCTCTTTTCTTGTTATGAAGTTGGACTCGGTCGCACAAATAGTGCGCCTCACCGAGGAACGCGCTCAGTCGGTGCAGGACTGCTTGAATTCGTTCAAACGCAGGACGGCGGTTCCACTGAAACAATTTAAGAGGCTCCTGGGGCATATGGCTGCTGCCACAGCGGTCATCCTGCTGGGACTGCTGCATATGAGACCGCTTTAGCACTGGCTTCTCGATCGAGTCCTGAGGTGGGCGTGGGGTTCAGATAACACCGGCCTGCCATGTAGCCTTTTCCCCGTGGTCAGACCTGACTTTTCTATGGGTGGGAGTGCCCCTAGAGCAGGTCTCCAGGCACACTTTGGTTTACACAGATGCCTCTACCACCGGGTGGGGCGCCACGTTCAACGGGCATGCAGTGTCAGGGGTGTTGACGGAACCCCATCTGCATTGGCACATCAATTGCCTCGAGCTGCTAGCAGTACGTCTGGCTCTGGGACATCTCAAGGGACGCCTCCAGGGCCGCCAAGTACTGGTCAACACATCGGCCGTAGCGTACATCAACCATCAAGGTGGTCTATGCTCCTGCCACATGTCGCAGCTCGCCCATCACCTCCTCCTTTGGAGTCGGAAGCATCTCAGGTCGCTTCGCGCCATTTACATTCCAGGTGTTTACAACCAGACAGCCGGCGAGCTGTCTCGAGCAGCGCTCCCTGGAGAATGGAGCCTCCATCCCCTGACGGTTCAGCTGATATGAGAGCAGTTCGGAGCCGCACAGGTAGACCTGTTCGCCTCCCCAGAAACCTCTCATTGCCAGTTGTTTTACGCTCTGACCGAGGGAACGCCCTGGCTCACGGCTGGCCTCAGGGCCTACGCAAGTATGTGTTTCCCCCAGTGAGCCTTCTAGTTCAGTTCCTGTGCAAGGTCACGGAGGACGAGGAGCAGGTCCTGCTGGTAGCCCCTTATTGGCCCACCAGGACCTGGTTCCATTAACTCATCGTCCTCTTTCCCCTGTTCGTCAAGTGGTTTTCCTCTCAACGAGAGGACCCCCGGAGATGCCCGATCAGAGTTGTGCTTCTATTCTTGCAGCAAGGACTGGAGCAAAGGCTGTCTCCCTCCACCCTTAAAGTCTATGTGCCTGCTATCGCTGCAAACCACGACCTTGTCGAGGGCAGGTCCGTGGGTAAGCATGACCTGGTTACCAGGTTCCTTAGGGGGGCCAGAAGGTTAAATCCTCCTCGACCCCCTACTGTACCCTCTTGGGACCTCTCCCTTGTGCTGAGAGCACTGAGGGAGGGTCCCTTTGAGCCTTTGCCAGCAATTGAGTTAAAGTTTCTCTCAATGAAAACTCTTCTCCTGCTGGCATTGGCCTCCATCAAGAGGGTAGGGGACCTGCAGGCGTTTTCGGTCTACGATTCGTGCCTAGAATTCGGGCCCGAGGATTGCCAGGTAACACTGAGGCCACGGCCCAGCTACGTGCCCAAGGTTCCTACCACTCCCTTCAGAGATCAGGTAGTGACCTCCAAGCACTTCCCCCAGAGAAGGCAGACCCAACCCTTCTGACTCTGTGTCCCGTCCCAGCACTCGGACACAGAGTTTCAGGACCTCAGACCAGCTCTTTGTCTGTTTTGGTGGACAACAGAAGGGGAATGCCGTCTCGAAGCAGAGGATGGCCCACTGGATAGTGGATGCTATCACCCTGGCTTATCAGGCACAGGGTGCGCCCTGTCCCCTCAGTGTACAGGCTCACTCAACAAGAGATGTAGCTTCATCCTGGGTGTTGGCACGTGGCGCCTCGCTGGCAGACATCTGCAGAGCTGCGGGTTGGGCGACCTCTAACACGTTCACTAGGTTTTATAGCCTTCATCTTGAACCAGTATCCTTCTGTGTTCTCACCTCAAACAGAGCTGAAGAGCCGGAGTAGGACATGTTCGGTCGGCTTGACAACGATATTCTCCAGAGTGTCCTTTCTGTAGACCCTGTCAAGTTCCACCGTTCCCCTCGGCAGCCGGATGTTTATTTTTTGTAAACTGAAATTTGAAAGTGTATAGTTCAGGCCCTGAGTGATGAAATGTATTTTCCTTCCTTGTCAATATTAGAATGCTTCATTCTCTTGATATATTAATGTTCTAAGAACTTTATTTAAAACGTTAATAAAACCTACAAAAAGGGGGCGTCTCGGTTACGTTACCCTCGTTTCCTGAAGAAGGGAACGGAGGCGTCACTTCCCGTCGCCATGAGGGCTGTACCGCCACTGTTTCTATTCGTTGGTCACTGACACGGCGTCTCCGTTCCCTTCTTCAGGGAACGAGGGTTACAATACATAACCGAAACGTTCTACAGTAAAAATAATAAAGAAAAATGTATTTTCCTTCCTTGTCAATATTAGAATGCTTCATTCTCTTGATATATTAATGTTCTAAGAACTTTATTTAAAACGTTAATAAAACCTTCCATTTCACATTATATTAATATTCTAAAAACGTTTTCCGAACATTCCCAGTAAGTTATAAAAACATTGTTTAAATGTTCTAGAATGTTCAAAACGTTTATAAGAACATTTTTAGAAAATTCCACTAACAATGCAATACTAATGTTTCTATGTAAATGTTTTTAAAACGTTTTTATCCTAACCTTTTTTAAAATTAATTAATTAATTAGTTGCTGATAACGTTAAGGAAACGTTTTACTAACGTTATGCAAGAACGACTTCGAGAGAACCTTTAGAGAACGTTAGCCAAAGTTACGATAACATTCCCTGTTAGCTGGGTGATCACAGAATTGTAATTTTTGGGTGAATTATTCCTTTACTCTCACCAACATGCATGCATGATTGTTTTTTTAGAAAGCACTGTGCATCTTTAAAGAATGAAAAATACAACAATAAAACCACAGACCGACTGTGGAGCACCAGCAAACAGTAATTATAAAACACTTACTTACTTAGGCCTTCTACCCCTCCTGGGGCATAGGCTGCTGACAAGCGTTCTCCAGGCAGCTCTGTCCTGTGCCAGTCTCTCTGTAGCCCAGTGCTTTGGTGACAGCATCCAAGTCTCACCGCCATGAGTTTCTGGGCCTTTCCTGTTTTCTCTTTCCTTGGGGATTCCAAGTGAGGTATTGAGGATGGCTTATAAACCCCTGGAATAACAATAAGTGAAATGTTGGTGAACCATATTGATAACTGCATTTATTTGTTTGGCCAGTCTCATTGTGGGTTTTGGTTATTTTGCTGCTATAAGACCTTTGAAATAATAGCAATCATTCAACAAAGTGATAGGGTCATGTAGTGTGGTGAAAGAGCTGCCTCCTGAATCACAGAGCATTCAATGTCCCTAAGCGTTCAACCTCAATTCAAATGAAGACAAAATGTTAATTTTCTTGCAGTTTTCATCTGCAGAACATTAATGTCATCTTGTGCTTTACCAAGGTATCTCTGTCTAAAACTGAAGTTGCTATAAATAACATTATTTTTTGTATTTGATGTAATGCAATGTGTTTATGCAGTTTGCATTACTTTTCACACACTGTACATTTTTGTTTCTCCTCTAAGCCCCATCTGCTGAAATGGTTTGATTTGTACAAAGTACAAGATTTGTGCTCTGATTGGCCAGCTATCCAGTGTGATTGGCTGAAAACCCCAAGTATGTGGCAGTAATGTTACACCATTTACCATAAAATGATGCCAGGTCCTGGCGTTATGACACCAAAACAATAAACCATTAGAGGCATTTGTTGTATCCAGTGGAGACTTAATTACAGATTATCATGACTTAGTACTGTCTTTTTTGGGGTTGCCTCATAAACATGGCGCCAGCAACAACTACAGCAAGAATAATAGCTTTCTTTGCATAAACAATTGGCTGGTTTTTAAAAATAAACACACTCTTTGATGTGGGGGCGTGTTTAAATGAGCCGTTTTAGGGGGGCGTGGACAAGTCATAGGTTTTATAAAAGTATCTCTTTGGTTTTGAAACTTTAATCTTTGCAACTTCACAGATCTTATCTGCACAAACAGCTTGTAGCACTCCAAAGAGAAAGAAAAATTTTAAATTGCAGCATATGACTCTTTAATGTTATTAGTGTCTATGCTAATGTACAGATAAGAGTGTACTGCTCGGGGTTCTTGTACAATGTAGGTCAAAAACACAAACAAACATCTATGTAGCAGCGTCCTATCCACTTATGAACAGGTGCTTCAAATGTTCTTTACTTGTATGTTGGAAATAAAAACATTGTCTATTCCGGATCCATCTCTTGCTTTGTTCTTTTAATGAATGAAATGTGATTTACAATAAAAGACTCAATTAATCTTAATATACGGTAAGAACCATATGTTCCCGCCACCTATTCACATTCCTTCTTACACAATCGTCAGTGTTTAAATTTCATATGACCAAACCAGCTCCTCCCATTCCACACCGCCATCTAGTGGTTAAAGTTACATTTGGCCCCTACACCCCAGCCCCATAATTGTATCAATATACATTTACAATTTTTATATATACATGAAAGGAGCCATAAATGTCTTTATATAGAAACTCAGTATACAGTTCTCTGCTTCCAGCAATAGACAAATTTTGGATACAGGCCTATCCAACATGGATGTCCACATGTCTCAATATAAGTTGAGAAATAGTCTGATCTTTAGACAGACAGTTTAGTTGCATCTGTGCTTGGAGCATCATCTCCTACAAGAGTAGATGCTTGCAAATCCTTCCTTTGCTTTACAAGCTGCATAAGCATTTCCTTGGCCTTGAGCATCCATGCTACAGCAATTTTAAGGCTGGCAAAGTCAGAAAAGTAATGAAGAAATTGACTGGTAGAACTCTTTGAAACCTGACAGGCAAAGCTACGTGCAATGCAACCTCTTTGGAACCTCTTTGTTTCATTTTGAATATATCGCAGTACAGTCATGCTGTCAGTCCAGAAAACTGATGAATCCAAGTTAATTTTCAACTCCTTTTTAAGCATTCTATCCACTCTAAAAGCAAGAACCGCAGCTGTAAGTTCCAACCTTGGGACTGTAACTTGCTTTACAAGAGTATTTCTGGACTTCCGTAATAAAAATGCAACCACAGTCCTTTTCTTACTGTTTACCAACCTCAAATATGACACCGTTCCATAGCCATTCTCACTGGCATCAGAGAAGTGGTGGAACTGTGCCTGTTTGGATGGTCCAAAATCCTTTGGCTTTACACACTGATCCACTTTGAGTGTCGCTATACTGGGTAAGTTAGCCAGCCATCCTTTCCATTGCTGCAAGAAACCCGGTGGTATCTTCTCATCCCAGTCAACGGTTCACTTGCACATTTCTTGCAGCACCTGTTTCACAGGCAGAGTAAATGGTGAAAAGAACCCCAAGTGGTCATAGATGGAACTAACCATGGACAACATCCCACGTCTTGTATGAGGATGCTTTAAAGATTAATTTATCTTCTTCAGTACACCAGTAGAGCCCACGCACGGAAACGTGACTTGATGCGCATCATTGCAGAAAATGTGCGTTCGCAAATGTGGATCCAAATATGGAAAGCACTTTTGAACTTAATAATCTGAAATTTTGTCCAGAGATGTTTCGCCACATTTCTGCAACTGAGGATGATTGCTGCGCGGTTTGGCCGTCAGAGCACGCGCGCTTGTAATTGTGTGCGTTAACTGTGTAATTGCATCAGTTCATAGATGCGTCAATTCTGCGCACATATGAAAACATGATCACCAAAATTATTTTATGTGACAAAAATATTGTTCAAAGTTTGTTTAATACATTCTTAAAACTAAATTGTAAAACCATTTATTATTATTAGTATTTTTCTTTTATTTATTTATTTTTTTACGTGATCAGCTTGGCGGGCCGCATTTGCATTTGTGACGGGCCGCAGGTTGAGAACCACTGTGTTAGTCATCCATACAAAAATTCTAACAGAAGGATCAAACTGTGCTTGATAGTCTTGTGCAATCCTCCTCAGAGCATAGTTTGCACAGCTAGGTGAGGACACTGCTCCAAAAAGATGAACTTTCATCCTATATTCCTGAGCATTCTGTGTCACATCACCTCCAGGAAACCACAAAAACTCCAGAAAATCTACATGTTTCTGAGAAACCTTCACCTTCATAGCTTGTATGTCAGCTATTAAAGCAACAGGCTCCTGTCTGAACCTTGTTAGGACTCCCATCAGAGAGTTGGTAAGGTATGGACCCTGCAACAGCTGACAATTCAAAGATGTTCCTTTGTACCTTGCACCACAATCAAACA